>JAAAKG020022273.1:0-20222 GCA_010014905.2 Druon quercuslanigerum | reverse complement strand
ACAGAATTTGTATTTGTGTTCGGAGTGCAGTATATATATATATATATATATATATATTTGACTATTATTGTGTTCCTTAGTGCTTAAAAGTACAAGTGCTTAAAATATAACGATGGGTACTTGTTCCAAGTGCAAGAAGTCAACCTCCAGAGGATCACCGGGTGCTGTTTTCTGCCAAAAGTGTGGCGCATTTAGCCACATAACCTGCGTTAATGTAGGATTATCAAAAAAATAATTTGATGGTCAGAAAAAGGGATTAATTAATTTATTTGCGTCAACTGTAGATCACCGAATGATAGCGACACCTCTTCAAGCTTAGATCGCAGCTCTTTGCCAATTTCCAGCGCAACTATTGAACGTGCTGGCAAGGATAAGGTAGGCAACCCTTTATTTAATATAGTTTCTTCTGCACCTGATACTGCTGCGGCCCTGCCCTACATAAACAGATTAGAAACCTTTTTAAAGAATTCGGAACAAAGCTGCATGAGTGGATTTCTAAAATTAACATTACAGTTCAGGAAATTATGACTGACATTTCGGAGAATTCTCGAACATGAGATTTGCTTGAAAGTTCAACTGTTAGTAATGCGCATGACGTCTCAAAGAGATCAAGACGGAGGCAAACTTGCTGAAATCGAAGGTCGCCTCCCTTGAAGCTTCCCTTAACTATCAAGAGCAAGCTGCGCTTCAAACTGCTTTCGAGATCGACGGGATGTCTGTTCAACCAAATGAGGATCTTTTATCGGTCCTGGAGTCCGTTGCCAACACACTGAATGCTCTCTTTAAAAAAGATGACCAATTAAATGTTTACCGCATTCGTAAATCCACCGCTTGCACTCATCATAGCTGCCAAGTTCAGCAGACAGTTGTTAAGGGATAAAATAATTGAGAAGAGAAAAAAGTACGAGACTTCTCTACGACCAATCTTGACTAGGCAGATAGTAATAAAAGCCCTTTAATCGAAGAATCCACGCTTCTGCATTAGATTTAAGAAGGCAAAAGAAGATTAAATACCTTTGGATTGCAGGAGGAAAGATATTTTGTCGAAAAGATGACGGTACGTCTAGGATTCAACTGCTCCAACATATAGAACGATTTCAATAGCAATTACGCTATTTGTATATATTTTATTTCTTCAATCAGATCCCAACTATTTTTGACATTATATTTCGAATTACCCTTTAAAAGATGTAACAGGTCTGAGTGGTGTGAGATCTTTATGAATTTTTGGCAGGCCGTCAAATCTGGGTACGATTCCGTTGTAGCCTTAAGATATTTCAGCATATCAAAATTTATGTAAGTATTGTTTAATAATTGTTTAATAAATTGTTTCAGAAAGGAGATATAATTTAATTTGGATGCTAGAGATATAAGCTTACTCAATATCCTATTCAATATTTTAAAATGAAAATTCTTATGTTGTGTGAAATACGCGTATAAACGTGAGACTATTAAATAGGAACGAATTAAACAGGAACGTCAATAAAATAATTGTAAAATTAATGTACCAAGACGTCCATTTTTCCATATGGCCGGCGTTTCATTTTTCGATTAAGTCAATCAGCTATTTTCTTAGAGGGCAGTGCCGTAGATTCAGTTCAATTTAAATTATTCTCAGATAACAAAATGTGAGCAATATGTGACGCAATATGCACGCATGTCGTGCCGATCAACAAGCACAGAATGCCGATACACGTCCGTTTGGTAAAAATTTTTTTTATGTTACTGCACTTGCCTGGATATTGTATGTGCATTAGTAGCCATATTGCATGTTTATTCTGCCATAAGCTGGCAGTGAAGTTATACATGTTTTAGTGTACTCAGCGAGTTTTTGCTTTTGTAAAAAATGTATCAGAGAATTTGCATCAAGTTTCGTTACAAAAATGCAATAAAGTGCTGTAATTTTTTTTTTTAATATTAAAAGTTGCTTTTGGTGACTCGGCTATGACCTGAGAAAGATTTTTTGAGTGGTATAACCGTTTTAAAAGTAAACGGAAAAACGTTGAAGATGACCAGCCATTTCTACCGATGTTTTACACATGAAACGTGTGTCGGCAAAATTTGTCCCGAAACTGCTAAATTTCGACCAAAAGCAATATCGCCATGACATCGCTCAACATTTACTAAATGAAGTGAATAATGACCCTACATAGCTCGATAGAACCATAACAGGTCATAAAAAATGGGTTTATGGATATGAGGTCGAAAATAAGGCTAAATCGTCCACCTGGAAGCATTCCATGTCACCAAGAGCGAAAAAGCACGACAAGTTCGATCAAACGTGAAGGTTTAGCCCACTGTGTTTTTCGATTTCAACGGTTTAGTGCATTATGAGTTCTAACCTGAAGGTCAGAAGGTCAATAAACAATATTATGTAGGAGTTTTACGTCGTTGTTGTGAAACAATTCGAAGAAACGATAAATTTTGTGGCAAAATCAGTCATGGCCACTGCAGGTTGCCTCAATGCTTGTTCGTGAGTTGTTGGTCAAACAACACCGTATTAATGCCACAACCACCGTATTCACCGGACATGGCCCCCTCTGACTTTTTCCTATTCCCAAAAATGAAGAAATCCATGAAAGGAAGACGTTTTGACGACATCGATGAAATAAAAGCAGAATCGCTGAAGCAGCTGAATGCCATATTGAAAAGTGAATTTCAAAATTGCTTTAAAGATTGGACAACGCACTGACATAAGTGCATTATATCCGACGGGGACTACTCTAAAGGGGACAAAATTGATATTCACAAATAAATAAATATTATTGGAAGAAAACGAAAAGTCTTGTTATTTTCTGATCACGCCGCGTATGCGTCATCAATTGAGTCGCATATCACTCGCATGTCATCAGTCAGTAAGTGATATATATCATTAATATTCTTGTACGATTTATTATTTATTTATTTGATAAAATGTTTATTATCGACAATTCATCACAATGTTCTTATGTTTAAACAACTAGTCTTTTCAAACTGCCTATGTTAGGCGCGAACGTACAGGGTCGAACAAAAGTTTTCGCACACTTTTCCCTGCACCGTCTCTTCCTCCGTCCTAGTTGGATGCGGATGATTCCAACTCTGCCCCGCCTCTTCCAGCAATGCGATCGAGTGACGCCCTAACATATCGCTAACTGCCTGTGGCTTCGTTTTCGCTTGTCCTCTTTGAAACCTCTAGTTTCCCTCCAATCTCCGTTACCGGTGGACCGGATAGAGCGATAGTTCTTAGGCTTTCAAATGGGGTTCAGGTTGCCTTGACCCATCAGCTGCTGGATCGGTTGTACTGGGATTCCCCAGGTCGCCTGGGACATCATCCCTATGAGCTGCTGGATGAGCCCACAGCCACTTTGATGTCCTCCGCTGTGGTAGACGGTCGCGGCTGTAGAAAAGAAAGATTTCACGAGGTCAGACTTTTTGACGACCTTACTTTATGTGAAACATTCTGTCTGACTGCAAAATTCAAGCTAAAAAGTGAGCGGATTTATATAATTCACCAATCATGCAAGGGTTTAGGGAAACTTTTGGGTAGGGCTGATTATTTATTGTTCCACTAATTCCCCTCTCTAGGGGTGCCTCCTCAGTGTATGGGACTATCAGTTTTTCTGGGAACTTTCGTACCAACTATCCATTCTCCATCCCTAACTCGTAGACCGAAGGACCTAAAACCCGGACTATCGCGTATGGTCCCTGCTTTTTACCCCAAAATCCGTGTTCTGTTTTTCTCTCACCGTAGTTCTTGCATTAAAAGCGATGGTGCCTTCGGTTTTTACTGCACGGGTTACCGGAATCTTATTCGTTAATACCGACAGAATATCTGTGTCAGCAGCATTCGCCTCTGGAGCTATCCCCACTACGTCTGGATCCGGGTCTGGAGCAAGGAGAGCCGACCTCTATGGCTTCTCCCTTTTTTGGTTTATCGGACAGTTTCTGGACACTTCGAAATCTTTACTGGTCACATCCTCTTTTCCACACTGACGGCAATAATTAAGCCTTCGGTTTTTTAGGGAATCGTATTTGGAACAAGCATTTCTGGTGGAATTTCAGCTAAAAATAACCTTTCATTCTTCCACGATTCTAGTCATCTCCTTTAGTTGGATTTATGGTCGCATAAGGCTTCGCCCGCTTCCCCTAAGGATACACGTGACTCGTAGCAGTATCCGATTCAAATTGTCGCAGAGCTCTTAGCCCAAGCGTGTTTGTCCGCTCGTGGAAGTACCTATTGTGCGGCACGCCGCTCCGTTCTACTTCTTGTTGACATGGCGTCCAGTGTAGCTCGCCTTGGCCCTGTCCTGTAGTTGGGACATATCGGCTCCACGTGTCTTGTGCAGGACTATTACTTTCCTTCCGGTATCGATTTGGAGGTTTATAACTTCCGAACCCTGTGGCATATGGCTGATACTTGGCCTCCTTTGGCTCTAAAAAATCTTGGGGCTCGTACTTGTCATAAATTTACGGTCTGCCCCTGCGTTCGGGGTCTCTCAAGTCCCCATGAAATGAACTCGCGGCGGTCGTTATTAGCAAATTCACGCACGTATGACTCCGAATAGTTTCTTAAATATCAGTACTGTTCAGAGGTCAAGTCTCAACACTGACGTTTTGAGTTTCGAGCTGAGTTACGACCTTAGGTGCCTAAGTAAGGTTATTTCTGCTCACGAAAATTTGTCGGTAATATGATTGGTTAAGCATAATAAGACTTATCCTTAGTCCAATAACGTGTTGATGCTTAACCAAACTACGACTCTTCATCTTAAAACATAATATGCCTCAGTAGTACTGACTTTCGACGCAGTAACGCATGAATTTTAGACCAACCTCTAGCTTTGGATCTTAACACAGTTTGTTAATGTAAAACAGACGCCTAACCTAAATCTATTTTGTTCGCTTAGAAATTTATTTTCCGTGATAAAAGGTAACTTCGGACCAGTATCGCGTCGATACTGGGCCAGACTCTGCCTTTTAATTTAAAAACATTTTTTGCCAGAGTAAATACGAAGTCTGAAACATTAATGCGCCGTGTCTGGTTCGCATTCTGGCTTTACCACATATAACAGTGTAGCCGTGATAAAAGAGTCACTTGGCCCAGTAATGTACCGTCACTGAGCCAGACTTTGGCTGTTTCTCGTAAAACATGGTTCGCCATAGTAAAAGTAATACTTGGCCCAATAAAGGGCGAATTTTGACTTAAAAGTCAGTGGAATATCGGAAAATTTAGAAAGCCAACCTAGGTTGCCAGGATTGGCTCAACACTGGGCCGATTCAAATTAATCTATAGGCTTAAAAAAACCTGTATCTTGCTGTTTCTCTTGGCCAGAAAGCATCGCTCTTCTTGTCTTGCTTGTCCTGGCTGCGGTTGAGTAGAAGTTCCACTTAAATAGTCCTTCTGTTCGAGTTCCTCGGTACGGTGTCGCAGTCGTTTATACGACAAATGCGAGAGCCCTGGTTATTTCTCGCACCATAGAGCATGTAGTCGCGCTATGTAACCGGTTTGTCTTAATTGGCTCTCCCGACTGCAGGGTAGTCGACATTGTTGTTTGACCAGATTGTACCAGTAAAGTTGTTACGCCTGCGCTTAGAAGTTATTCCTACTAAGCTTCTTAATTATTGTAACCATATTAAGCAGAAACCCTGAGTAGAGGAACCCTCTATCGGGAACCCAAAGACGTGTACGGTGGCTTTTTCATAGACCCTTCTGTTTAATTCCAATGTTCGTTCTTACTTCCCCATCACAAATAGGGAAAATATCTTCCATTTAGTGAAAAAAGGTTAGCCGCATCTCTTAGAATCACAGTTCGAATCACTAGGAGATATTAGTCAGATCATTTTCATCTTCGCATAAGCGAATGAAATGGTGATCCTTGTTCTCAAAATCACCGTTTTCCGACGTACGGTCGAGAAATTCAGAAAGAAAACGTCCCAAATATGGCAGTACCAACATTACTTCATTGTTTTTCAGAAATACATTATCTCTTAACTCGAAATAGCGCCGACGAGATTGTTAGCAAGACAGACTTATTTTCACAATGCTCTATTGCATGGATATTATATCTACTCCATGGAAGATAAAATTCAGGAGTTTAATGGGAAAGGCGCACTGACTTTCACAAATTCACAGCATCTTTCCAAAATGCTCAAAGGCGAGTTAATTCAAATTTACGCAGATTTATCATTGCGTATTAAAAACCCCTTTAAGAATCAAGAGGAAAACTATTTCATTTTTTTTCTTGTTTTACCGGCAATTGGTTTACCTTTCGGACAGATCTTTAGTAAAACTGAAAGTTTCTCTTGCTTAATCTTTAATACACAAATTCATGGCCAAGGGAAAAGTTCAGAATAAAAGGAAAGTTTCTGAGAGGAATCAGTCCCTCTGTTCCAGCAAATCAAGTCTCTAAGTAGATTTCAATTATAATTTATTCCTGTGAAGCTCCTTAGGATTATTACAAGAATTTAAAGGATGGAATATTTCGTCACTTCCTTCTTTGTGGATCTACAGACTCTAATAAAGCGAGTAAAATTTATTTTTTACGAGATCCTGCCTATTGGCGAACCACAGTGCTCGACTCTTCGGCGACAAGTACATCGCGAGGTGCAGCCATTCTGGGGAACTAACAAACTCTAGGCTATGGGACTTAAAGTAAGGAGCAACCCTGTAAGGGCGTAATAGCAAATTCTTTTGGAATATCAGGACGCCAGTTCTTATGCTCTCAAACTACAATGTGATCGCCGTTTCAAGGGTTTAATGTTACCAGGGTGGAAAAATTCTTGAACACCCCGGCCTGTCCCCTCAGTTGAGGCGGACAGACTAAGGTCACAAAGCAGGTGTCTTAGCGTAGACTTTGAGACATCAGGTTGAATCTCATAGTATGTTAACCCGCCCCTGCAAGTAGAGCTGTGCAAGTAGGCCTTCTGGGACTTTTCTCTAATCCACTGATAAAAGTTGACGTTACCTTAGGTACAAATTCACCAGAATCGGTGCGAAAGAACGATTCAGCTGGTATCCGCCGAGATACCAAAAGCGTTCTGAGATATCCCAAATTAGCCTTTCAATGGTTCCGAAGGGAATCTCCATGTTGCAGATTAATTTCTTCTGCAGCGAAGACGTCTCGGCAGTTTTAGCCAGACACAGGTTAGTATTTGCCGACCAGGATTACTTTAATCCAAAGACCCTAGTTATACGAGGTTTATTTAAAAACGGTGTAGGCTTTTCGTTCACTCGGTCCGCCAGCGATACTATCAAAACACTCGTGGCATCAGTACTAAATTCAATTAACTAATATAACAATTTATAGGCATTTGATATGGTAACGTTAACTGAGACTTTACTAAAACCATCTGGTTTGACTTACGAATTTCTCTTTCCTGACAGATTTAATACATACAGAGATGATTGTGTGGATGTAACTTGGGGAGGGGTATTAATTATACTTAATAATACATTTATTAAATTATATCTAAACTCAATTAGTTAACAAATCAATACTGTAGGTATAAAATATTACATTGCTGCACCTGTTTTTATCATACTAGTAATTTATGTTTACCAGATTTAGCAGTTTATGATTTAAATAATTTTATAAATTGTCTTGCCTTTTTTCGTGACATAAGGGGACACAGGCTTCTCTTACCTTGCAATTTTAACGTTCCCAACTTCAAAATATTTTGTTGTGATGCAATGTTTAATAATAAAAGAATTCTTTCGTCTCTTTTATGTAACATTCATGACGTTAAAATGACAATAAAAATGTAAATATATGCCTTTTCCCAAAGGACTTGCATCACCCTTCAGTTAATTTTACAATTGAACGACTCTGTAATCAGACAAACATAAACTTTAAACGTAAATTTATGGGTGATTTTTCAATGTTCTCTGAAATTGATGAACAAAACTTCCAACTTACCACAATCAGGATTAAATGCTAGAATCTTGAACTTTTCAGAGCATCTGACAAGATACAAAAATATTCCTTATCCTGAAAAGTGAAGATGCTTCTATTGTAAAAAAACTACGGACCTATATCAATTACACAGACACACACAAAAAGATGTCTGAACTTTTGACCAAACCATGCTGGTCTTATGTTTTGAGGTCACTGAATTAGGATTCGGTGGCGGTTTGTCCCTATCAGGTCAGCTTTTTTTCTAACTTCAAAAATACCAAAAAATAGTCAAAATAGTACTTTTTGTTCATAAAAAATGTAATCCTACCACATTTTTCAGGTTTTTCGGGTTCCCGCTCCTAACATTAACACCGACAGACCTAACCTTAAAAATGTCTCCAATTATCCAGAATAAACGATCTTCCAGTTGCAGGGGCAGAATAATCCCAAATAAAGTTATCTGACGTTTTCTGGGTCGCTGAGTGTGGATTCGGGGCCCTTTTTACTCGAAAAGGTCTAAGTACATCCCTAATTGCAAAATATACCATGCCAAAAGCGCCAAAGCAGTACGTATTGTTTTTCTAATATGACCAATGGCCAAATTTTCATTTTTCTTTAGGTGCATTCTTAGTTCGAAAAGGAGTAACTTCAAAAAAATTTCTAAGTTGCTTAATAGACCGTTTTTTATTAAAAATAAATTTTATTCCCTTCTTTCCTCTGTATTCGGTTTCTATCGGCTACAATATACTACTTTTTGCATTATTATAGCACAATACGCAAGTCTCACCTCCAAACTGCCTATCCTAACTTCAAATATTGCCTGAAAAATGTGGAAAAACGGACCCGTCCGTGAGTTCAACAAGGAGATTAGCCCCAATTCTCGAAAAGACATGATAGTTGTATGTTTTAAAGGTCTCTGAATCCAAATCAGGAGTCTGTTTGACAAAAAAAAGTCACGATGTCATTCTAACCCCAAAAAAGTAGGTCACAACCGCGAACGCTTCACAAAATATCCCACATTACTTGGAATCGGCGATCCGTATCTTTGACGTATTGGTGAAATTTCTCGCTCTGTTCCACCCTTTTTGTCCCCGCAGTTGTCCGGAAGATCGTCAATATGTCATTAGGCATCATAATTTATCGAAATTGCTAATCATATTAGCAACAGCCTTCTTGTAATCAGCACTCCACACACAAAAGAGGTTGTTTCTGGACATTTTTCCCCGATCTAGTGATTTTTCCGATCTCTGGTATCCGATAAACACAAATGACAAGGGTTCTTCGTGAATCCCGACTGCTGCCCTTGAACCATCCATAGAATTTTCAAGTCGCTACACATTTCCCACTGGTGGGCCGCGTAATTTATTTTCTTCAGGACCAGTCCAAGGTTGGCGTATTCCTTCTCAAACTGAGTTAATTGTGTGTCTGGTATTGGCACGTATATATCACCGTTATGATGCCAGACCACCTTCAGACATTGAGTGGATGAGTCGCTGAAAACTCGCCACTTTCACTTTTGTATACGTGCGGCTTCAACTCATTGAGATATATATTTTTGTAGGTTACTGGTTCAAAATTTGTTTATTGTATTATTCTGTGAGATCCCGCAGAATACAATATGACTTTTCGACAACACATCGGTTGTCCTTATCAAACATACATAGGACCTCATACAATTTCTATTACTTTAAAACTGGATTATAATGCCACAACATAATCTCTCTTAGGCTCCAAAATGTCCATTTTTGTATGTTTGATAAGGACAACCGACGTTTTTTTGAAACTTCATAAACCTAAAAAAATATACATCTCATTCTCTAATCCTTACAATGTACCAATATTTTATTTTCATTTTCTTCCGTTGCAAAATATTTTCTGGAATTTTTCTGTTGATTGCATATCCTTTGTTAACCAATTTTTACTATTAAGAAATGAAGCCAGCTGTTTCGCTTCATCTTTAGAAAGTCAAAGTTTCCTGACGAGATCGTTCATTTCTGACTGCGAAATTTTCTCGGGACTACGAGAGCAGACACAGACGAAGGCTTTCGGGGTGCTGATAGGCAAGGTCAGAGGGTCGAAGGAGGAGGTAAGTGGGTGCTGGAGCAGATGGATGATATTAGCGAGGACCTGAGGATAAGAGATGAGAGATAGGAAAAGGAGGTAAAAGAGCTGAGAGAGCAAGTAGAAGGATTGCAGAGAGAAGTGGCGTCCGTAAAGAATGAAAAAAATGATAAAATGAAGCAGATGTAAGAAGATATTAGGGAGTGGAAAGAAAGGGTGGTGAGCGAGAGGCAAGGTATTTGGGAGAGGGTGGAGATAATGATAGAAGAGAAAGTAGGAGAGCGTAGGAATGAAAGGGAGGAAGAGAGCGGATAGGGAAAGAATAAGGGCAACGGAGTTAAGGATGGAGAGGAGAGAAAAGGCAGATAGGAGAAATAATATTGCAATAAGAGTATTAAAGTTCAACAGTGGGGAAGAAAGGAAGTTTAGTTTCGTTTAGTTTAGAGTTTATGGAAACTTTGGGACGGTGTTTCCTAAGGCAAAACATATAAGTACAGAATGAAAATACATTAATTATGTGAAATCAAATAATCAATCACAGAATTTTAAAGATTGTAAGAAATAATGCGAGAAAAAAAAGAACGCTATATAACAAAAACGAGATTAGCATAAAAACAACTGAAGATAAATAAAAACCGTTGGAATCTATATAAATCTATAAAAGCGACGTTTGCTCAGACAATAAATGGCGGAGACGCTGGTCTTGAATGAAGCTGAACAATCAGCAGCTCTTATATTATTAGGCAGAGAATTCCAGAGGTTCGCAGAAAAAATAGAAAAGGAATTGGAATATGCAGAAGTTCTACATGTCGGTATGCATAATAAGTTTCCTTCTCTTCTGGTAACACGACTCCGAACACTGTCTACATATTGGAATGACTCGCGGAGAAACGGATGATTGCCTGAGTTAAGAATGCTGTAGAGGTAGACAGCCATGAAATATTTCCGTCGATATTTAACTCTTAACCAATTAAGCGCATTAATATACGGCGATATGGATGTGTACCTTGGCAAACCGTAGATAAATCGCACACATGCATTTAGTGCTCTCTGCAGTTGCTGACGTGTCGATGTTACTAAGATAGGCAGGACTGCCGAGGATCATGGCCTTCGTCTTAGAAACGTTAATGGAAAGTTTGTTAGTTGTGGCCCACGTAGTCAAAAGCTCAATCGTTTGATTTAAAGTCCCGATCGCCAAATGTATGTCACGAGGAGAACAGTGAATATAGATTTGAAGGCCATCAGCATAAAATAAGTATTTAACAAGGTTAAGAAAATGCTTCAGATCAGTGATGTATATAATAAACAGGATAGATCCTAAAATCGATTCCTGAGGTACACCAGAAGTTACAGGAAGCCAGTTAGGTAACATATTTTTATCAGGATCAAATACCGCTTGTTGTCTATCAAGATGATAGGGCGAAAACCATGCTACAACTTTATTTGAACAACTAATTCCTCTCAGTTTACTAAGGAGAATACCATGATCTAAACGGTGATCATACGTGAGTCAATGGCAAGCTTTATATCACTGGTGACCTTTAACAGAGAAGCCTGGGTGTTGTGGTTCATAAATTTAGGTATGGGGCGAATGATCGACTTTCTCCATAGGGTAGGAAATGTACGTGAATTGATGCAATAAATGAAAAAATTCACTAAGTGAGGAAGAAAAATCTCCAAACCTCTTTTAATATAGCTTCTAGGAATACCATAAATGCCTTTGAATCGCTACCGCAAGATTCAACAGCCTTAATAATGTCCATGAAAGAAACAGGAGAGAAGTAGAAATCCGTTTCAAGTGCATTTTGTGATGTAGTAGGCGGCAGAAAGGAATAGAACGAGGATATATTAAAAACGGTATGATAATAAGTATTAAAATCTTCAACAGATATATGCAAAGATCCATCATTCCTTTCAGGGTTAACAAGACTCAATCTGCGGAACTCATTCCAAAGGCGAGAAGGGTCATTGAGGTTCGTTAGTTTGGCTGTATTATAATTAATTCTGTTAGATAGCAAATTACTTTGAACCCGGTTTCTCAGGGAGCGGAACTTAGACAGGTAATCTCCTAGGTTGGTACATACGAAGTGTAAGAATTTTTTCATCAACATCGATTGCAATTGCATTAAACACAGAAATTTTACTTTCAAACCGATCAACTGAAGACAATTCAGACCAATTGCAAGATAACAAATATCTCAAGAAATCATCAACATTCATGTTACGAAAATCGCGATAAGATAGGAGTCTGTTTTTCTGTTTAGAGAGTAGGTAACAATACTAAACATAAATGAGAACATGCTGGGATAGAAATAGTACTTCTCTTTGTCCATATTCTAGTATCCTGTCCTCAACATAAACAGCACATATATCTAACCATGTGTAAGAAGAGGCAGTATGGTGTGCGGGAGAGTACGGTACGATGTACAGGTAATTGGAAAAGAAAAATCGTCGGATATGGTTAGAATAAAAGGCATCTTTACAAAGATCGGCATTAAAATCGCCGACGATAATAACATTATTGTAAAGGGGGAAGTGAAGAGGAAATACCGTTTCAAAATCAGTGATAGGGCCAGTATTTGGTGGACGACAAACTATCGAGAGGAGGATATTAGGAGCATTAGGTACTTTAATTTCTACAATAACAAATTCAGTTGAAGGTGATTACGTGCTGCGAGGGACGATAAGATGTACACGCCAACCCCACCACCCTGCCTGTCAACTCTATCACAACACAGAAAGTAATATTTAGGAATAGCAACCAAATTATGATTAATAAATTCGTTGAGCCGAGTCTCAGAAATATCAATAATGTCATAAGTATTAGAAAGAAGAAAAAACCGTAATTCGTGAGTATGTGCTTTGAGAGACTGGGCGTTAACAAGACAAACCGTAAAATGTTTATTTGCAGAAAATATACGAAAATATACTCGTATTATCATTATTACTATTTTTACCCCTGAGATTCTGGTTTAGAGTAAGTAGTGAAGAAGATCCAACGGTGATTCTGTCCTATGAGTTTATGGTCCTCGATTGGATGTCATTACATAAAGATTCAAGGTCAGCAGTAGAGCGAACTACAGACGGAGAAACTTCATCAGAATGTTTGCCACAGATCATCTCATTTCTGATCCAACATTCTTTATCGGGATTTTAAGTTGTTGAAGATAGGAGCATGTTTGTTTATAAAAAACATATCTTTCAGGAGAATGGTTGTAATTCAGGTATAAGAGTAAACCACTGAGGGCAGGGTCTTTATCTTACCAAGAGATCGCTTGGCTGAGAAAATTCGTTCACGAACCATTTTACTAGAAAATTTTACTAGTACAGACCTCGGCTTCTCCTAGCGAGAAGAACCTATCCCGTAGATGTTAACAATGTCATGAGGCTGGACGGTGACACTGACTATGCTAGAAATAGCCATCATTCGTAGCAAGATGTCTTCAACAGGCGAGGCAGGTAGTTCAGTAATGACCAATTCGAGGTTTCTTTCGTATTCGACGAGTTTTTTATTTTCAACGTGCATGCATTGAGCTTAGACGTTAATTCAAGACTATCTTGACTGGATGCATGGTCCGTAGTGGATTGACGACTACTCTATTTTCTTCGGAAACCTTTTTTAAACTATCGTTGACTTTATTAATCTTCGAGGTAACGTCATTCCGAAGGCTTCCTAATCCCCTCTCACCCAATTTTTCACTAATCGAAGAAAACATGTCGTGGATAGCATCTAAGGGCCCAGTGAGATGTTTGCAGATGGCAGTATAAGTTGCAACACCAACATTTGGAGGGGGAGGTGGAAGAAGGATGGAAGAAGGCAGCGGCGCAGGGTGGTCAGCCGTTCATAAAGGGGCCGCAGGAAGTGTAGCGCCAGCATCTGATTTGCCCGATGATGAAGCCACAATAGAATGGTTCGAAGATGTATCAGACTTATCAGAATTACTAGACAATTTCCTAAGTCTAGAGTTAATGCCCCTGATTTTAGGTGGCAAAAGAGACAAGCATACGCTACAGCAGGAAATCCATTCTTTGTTAAGAAAGACACGGCTAGTTTTAACATATCGTGTATGCAACCAGTTATTGCACTTACCACATTTGTAGTATTCAGAAGCACTTTTGATATGTTCCAAGCACCCATGGCATGTGTTGGATTCATTGTTATTGCTTATGATGAGACTTATCAGCAGTGTCGAGAAAAGGATTCAGATGTGGGAAATTTCTGTGCACCAAACTGCGATTTACGCCTATGCAATCTGCTTTTACTCAAATACGTATTTCACGCTCTGATATACGTATTAGAACACATACAATGCATAATAGTTTTAGCACTTTTCCGCAGTGCACATCACCACCACACACTTACGGAGGGGAAGGGGTGATTAGGGTAACCAACCTTGCAGTATTAACACTTCTTAAAAATTGAAAAACTTCGAAAAAAATCTCTCAAAGTCAAAGAAAACGCGGAGCGACTGCTCAGCACGTCCGGCCGACAGGGAAGTCAGAGACACTTAGTGAGGGGGCGGAAGCACTGCTACAGAGCATAGGGTGGGTAAGGTAAGATAGGAAAAGTTAGGATGGAAGGGAGAAAGGAGAATGAAGTAGCGGTTGTGGAATTTGAGAGCTGCGAAGAAAAATTATGGGTAATGCGTAATAAAAATAGGATAAAGGACAAGACGGTTTTCATCGATCAAGAATGGACGAGGAAGGAAAGAGAGTTGTAAAGAATGCTAAACCACAGGTCTAGGAAGAAGACCAGTGAAGGGAGAGCGGCAAAGGTAGGGTATCGGAAAATAAAAATAGAGAATAAAATGTGGGTATGGGATAAGAAGAAGGGGTTTTGAAAAAAGTGCAGGGTGATTTGTTTCGTGGGAGTAGTGGGGTAGGAGTAAGGCAGGGCGAAGGAGTGTTAAAGGTACTGTACTGGAACGAAGCAAGGGTGAAAAAGAAAGATGAGGATTTATAGAGGCATATCCAGGAATATGACGTGGTGGGATTGATAGAGACGTGAGTAGAGTAGACAGGAGACGTTCAGAGTAAAGAGGAAAGAAAGTGCAATGGGGGAATTATAACAGGGGTTAGGGATGAATTAGAGTAAGAAGTCCATGAAGAAAGACGAGAGAGAGGGACAGGGCGTGCAAATGAGGGCAGTAAAAATAGGAGGAGTAATATACAAGTTTACGACTGTTTACAATAAGGATAGGATAAAAAGGGTTAAAGAAAAGGTGAAGACCTACTAGAAGAGAGGGATGACGGTATGGTAATACTGGGAGGGGACTTTAATGCGATAATTGGGGCGAGGCCTGTACCTGGAAGGGGAGAGCTTCGAAAGGAAATCGAAGGATAAGTTAATAAATAAAGAGGGGGATATTCTAAAAGACTTGGTGGAGGTAAGAGGATGGGTTATGGCGAATGGTATGGTAACATGGAACGTAGAGGGAGAATACTATGTGATAATGAATATGCAAGGGTGGGAGGAGATAGAGAAATTCCCAGTAAAAAGAAGGGCGAAATAGGACGATCAGCCATTAGGTTTGTGAATAAAGGGAGAGGATTTAATGGACGAGATAAGCAATAGCGAAGTTTTAGGAACAGTTGGGAAACGTATGTTTTAAGGGGGAGACGGTGGAAGAGATATGGGAGGATCTGAAAGATAAAGTAAAAGGGTGTATGCGAAAGAAGGTATTTAGAAAGAAGAAGACAGGAATGGTGAAGCCGTGGTGGGATAGGGAATGTAAAAAGCTGAAGAGAAAGGTGAAAAGGAATTACAGGAAGTGAAAGAAAGGAAACGCGTAAAGGTACGCAGAGTACGCAGAAATAAGGAAGGGGTTTAAGATAATGTGTAAGAAGAAAGAGCAGGAAAAGGAAAAAGAGTTGGAGGAGGAGTTGAGAAATGTTAAGACAAAAGGGGACGTGTGGAAGATCATTAATAGGTTTAGAAAACGTAGGGAAGGAATTTTTTGATGATTCATTTCAGGGATTAGACACACGGAAGAACAAGGGAGGTAGATGAAGAGAAGCTGAATGACGAGGAGATAGAGAGGATAAAAGAGATTAGATAAAAGAGGCTAGATAGAGAGATTAAAAAGGTCTAATGCAGCAGAGCTGAGGAGAAATTTTCGGAAGAGGGTGCAAGTCAGCTGGTTAGGGAATGCTGGTGGAAGAAGGAGAACAGACGTAGGGATGGGAGGATGGAAGTGGAAAGAGAAAGATATTTTGGAACGAGTGGACTGCAGATGGATGAAGTGAGAAGTATGCATGAGAAAGGAGGAGGGTGTATGAGTTGGTTTAAAAGAATAGCATGGAGAGAGAGAACGAAGCAGGGAAGGAGAGAATAAGAGAGTCAAGGTTTAATGGAAACTATGTGTGGATTATGCCCAGGGAGAGAGCGCAATATTTGCGTGAGGAAGGAGAGTAAGGAAGTCAGGAACTTATAGCGAGAATAAGATGCGGATGCATGGAAAGCTATAATAGGATCTGGCTTTCTGGAGAGAAGATGGTGTTTGAATTGTGCGGGAAACTGGCTAGAAAAGTGGAACACTGGTTGGAGCAGTGTGAAGAGATGGAAAGGAGTGGGATAAACTTGGGGGTATTGGGGTGTTGGGTAATACAGAGAAGAAGAGAAGGAAGGAGAAAGAGGAATGGAGGAGGAAAGATTGTATATAAGAGAGGAAGTAGATTTAAGAAGATTGCACGTATTGTAAATAGTAGATAAGGTTTAAAGATTAGCAACGGGGGCAGAGGCTGGCGAGGCGGCGCAAAGCGAGAAAATAGCGTCTTGCGTGAGGGGCGAAAAAGTAGCGGCATGCGTGCGAGGCGATGTGAAGCGAGGAAGGCAAGATCGGCTTAGAAATAATGTGTGGAGAATGTTAGTTTTTAAAAAATTGCTTGTAACAAAATTCTGTAAGAATGGAAGTTTAAGCAAGTCAATTTCTGAAGGCCAGCAGGCTGAAAAATAAACTTTTATCTATCTTTTTATCATTAATTTGATATTCTAATGTAAGCTAAATAATTATTAGGTGTAATTCATCGTTAAGACACGGTATAAGTTAATATATTGTATTGATTGTTTATTTTTCATTCAATATTATTGATTATATTATGCAACTTACATTTGTGTCAAAAAAAAATCCTACGTATGTCTCTTGGTGTTGTTCTATAGAATCGAAAAAACTTTTGATTATTAATCTGAATCAAAAATTGCGGGGGTTAGTTTTCCGTCCGTGGACATCTTAAAAAAAGGCGCTGACAGATAAATGCTGCTCAACCGCCATTTTGTCATAAAAAAATATGAAAATAATTTTTTTTCCTTTATTACTATTATTATAAATCCTATTTAACGAAATTTCGATTGATCTCTTTATTGAGCCCAAAAAATCTCCGAAATATGTCTTTTTTGTGATGCTCTACAGTGGTGTAACCCTTTAAAGCACTCCCCGTATGCCAAAAACATGCCGAGGGACCTGTGAGATGGAAGCAGAATCCTGCCATCCTTGGATCGCTCCGTGTCCTTAACCCCTTCTCTGTGTAGGCCAAAATTTGCAAATTGAGACCAAAATGTTTAGAACGTTCTACTAGATTTATTTAATTGAAAATTGGTATGAAGGGATTATTTGTGTCTCTGAATACGCATTTAAGGTCGAAATCCCAAATTTCTACATTACTGATCAAATATAATAACTAAAATGTTTGAAAACTCTACTGAGTTGATCGATTTCAATCAAAATTGGTATTACGAGGTTATTTGGGTTGCTGTATATGAAATCACGGTTAAAATTAGAATTTTCGAAATGGATCCCATGGTTTCATTTTCACATATGAAATTTGCTCCCAATAGGTTCCTGCGGTAGTTGTTTACCGTATTTTTTCAATTACATAAACACTCGTCAGCATATATATATATATAATATATCTTCGAATAAGGCGTTTCTCATGGACCTTTAGTAAGGTATCTTAAATAAAAGCAGCTGGAATGAAATACATTATTTAAATATCCTCGAAGAGGGTCTCGATTTATGAAACCGCGGTGCTAGACTTTTTTATAATATGGCATACCTTAAAACTACAGTTTTAATTTAAGCCCTGAAATAGAGAACCTCAACCAGATTTAACCTCAAGCCCCTCGCAGTCGCTTACTTATGTAATGCAACTTCTGGATGACGCCGCGAATCTTAAAAAAACAGGTTTTACGATGGTTTCTATCTGTCGTTGTTGTCGTCGTTGCCGTTGCCGGCATTGTTGTCATCGTTGTCGTCTGTACCCCGAAAATTTTCAATATAATAATTGGATTAGGTTAAAATTTGCACACAGCTTTTGAAAATAAAAAGAAAGATCGAGTTCGTTAACCAGCATTTTTTGACCAACCAATCTAGTTTTAACCACAAAAAAATAGTGAAAAACCCCAATTTCCATTTTGCGGTCAAATTATGTAAGATACAAAAAAATAAGATTTAACAAAAATTATGAGCCTAGAAAAGACCTTCAAATTTGTTATGCAATACTTTTGAATAGTCTGTTGCTCTTTCCACTGAGCTAGTACAGAGATTGATAGATGAACCTTTTTTCAGAAATATACGCTGTCTTCAGCATGGTGTTATGTTTTATGCTCGTAATTTTTACAAGGAATCTTTACTATCAGATGAGGTAGTAACAATCGAGCAGTGTAGATCTCTTTGGCTGACCGTGAAAATCGAAAATCAAGAATTTCTTTTATTTGAGAAGTTAAATTAGATCAACAGTGTTGGTTTTCCATTGTCAGGGTTGTTAAAAGCAATCACCCCTGATCTATTGTCCTCATCTCCTGCGATAGTATAGATTCCTTTTAAAAACATTTAAAATAACAAATAAAATTTTAGGAAAACGACACAAGATACCGAAAAATATGATTTGCCAAAAAATCTGAAAAATTCATGCATACTAACTATGCTATTTTCAAACCGCTTAGTTGAAAAATTAAAAGTTTTTAAGCTTCCTTATGTAAGCTCGTCCAAGCTTAGGTCTGTGAACAGCCCGAAAAGTAGTAGAAAGAAATAAGCTTGATCATATCTGAAAAGTGAGCAAAAAAGGTTGCTAATCACTGGTCTAGTGAATCTCGTGGGAACAAACTCCTACAGGCAAACTCAGAACTGACTCAAAATGTTGAGCCCTAAGCTCACAATAGAAAATTTTATTCTACTCCTCTAATATCAGTTTTATACTGCAGCACATTAGTCTGTTTTTCATGAATATACGCTTGTTTACGAATGCTTTAAAATATATACTGATAATATAATTGTCTCTTCCAAAGGCTAACACCGGCTTATCTCTTCGTACTGGGAATGAACGAGATTGCCATAAATCATGCTTTGTCTAAGACCGTCTTCTCACCTGGCATAATCGATCACCTGACCTGTAAAAGATTCTGGTGGAGAAACGCCTTGTATATTAATTCGCTTTTTCCTCGAACTGAAATGGTAAGACATTTTACTCTGAAATTATTTCTTTTTTCCTGCACAAAAACAAAGTAAATAAAATTACGAAAACTCGCTTTAAAAAGACCCGTTAAAGTACTGTATATAGTACAAAAGCACTAGAAATGTTCCATTTTATGTTTCGAATTTATACAAGAGCTGATGGGATTTACATAATGAAAGGTACTGATGCCCTGCAACCATATGTCCTGTGTCACCAGGCTTTTTTAGGACTATAGTAACAGAAAAGTCCCATTTAATTTAGTTTTAAAATTTTTTGGTTACTTCTGGTCCCTCTTGGAGAGCTTTGCTTAGTGGATATAGCAAAGAAAATGGAACTCAGGAGAGAGCTGAGACATGTGGAAATCCTTTCTGATTTGTTAAAGTCAAACGAAATACGGAAGTTCTTTCAAGCTTGCTATATTTAAATATCAAGCAATCGCAATGTCAAACAGCGAATTGAGGTAAGGTGGTTTTTATAACTTTGACTACACGTATGCGTTGTGAAATATTTGTTTATGAAGAATTTTGTATTCAGGTCCGCCCTAAAGTAACGGGCCTCACATTTCTGGTGGTGGGGCTTCACGTGACTCAACTTTCTCTAGAGGACCTCTATTGATCAGCTACCTGTGTTGGAGCGATGTTGTCGGACGAGTGGGTTGTCTGAATAAGCAACATGTGACTTCTGGATTGATATGATATACAGGGTGTCCCGCGAGTACTGCAGTTAATTTTGTGGGAGAGTTGTGCACAAAGAAATAAGTACCACTTGTACCCTCTGTTGTGACCAGAATAAGCATCGGATCAAAAAAATGTTCGGGACTTTTTTGCTTATTTTTTTGTG
>JAAAKG020022272.1:0-45329 GCA_010014905.2 Druon quercuslanigerum | reverse complement strand
TGTATGCAACAAAATTTAATTTAATTATATAATTAAGAATGTAACTGAATATATTTCTTTCTAAACTAAAATAACTTTCGTGGTTAAAAATTCAACATTTGTATTCCGTATTAACTTCTTTATTGAAAATTCAACGGTCTTTTGAACAAAATTCTTTACTTTGGTCAAAAATTAATTTTTTCAAATGTAAACTTAGCTCTTACATTTTTTGTTGAAAATTCATCCGATTGTTTAAAAATTAAACTGTTTAAATAAAGATTGATGTATTTCTTTTAAAATCCATTTGCTGAAATAAATTTTTAAACTCAAAATTGTACTGTTTGTTGAAAGTGAACTCTTGTTTAACTGTTTTGTAGAAAATTCGCTTTTTTCAATCATAATTTTTTATAATTAGGATTTAATTATTCCATTTTTGGTTAAAACTTGAACTTCCGAGTTTAAGAATTCAACATTCAATTCAAAATTTGTGCATTTTTTTTTAATTCTTCCTTTGGTCGAAAATTTATATTCTTGATTGACAATTCAACCATTCTGTTCAAAATTTATGTATTTTGTTGAAAATCTTCTTTTTTATTTATTAAAAAATTTTTTTAATACTGATTTTTTTTAATTCTAAAAAATTTCCTCTAGCTAACATTTAAAAAAATGATTTTAGACCATAAAGGCAACAAAACTAACAGCAAAATTATTAAATTTTTTACGAAAATGTTACTATTATATTGAATATATGAATATTATATATATCTAAAAATTCGTGTTTTTTGTCAAAACTGAATTCTCTTGATTGGCATTTCAACCACTCCGTTCAAAATTTATGTATTATGTTAAAAATCGTCTTTTTCATTCAAAAATTATTTTCTTATTTGAATAATTAATTATTATCTGATTCTATAAAAACTTAGCTATCTTTGATTTCAAATAAGAATCTTTTTTTTTTACCAAAGATCATATATTATATTTTTGATTAAGGATTTATCTGTTTGTTGATAAATCAAATAGTTTATTAAGCATTAAATTAATTCCTGAATTTATAAGTAACTATGAGTTTGTACCCCCTTCCCAAATTGGCTTATGTTATTTTTCAATGGCCCTTAAATAAGAGCATTAAAAAAAATTACATAATATAAGGGTAGAGGGAGTTTGTGTATAGGGAGGGGGGGAGGGATAAACTAACAAACTATAAGAAATGGTGAAGAAGATGGTTAAAAGTGTCATAAAAAAGTTTCGAGTAATTTATGCAAATTGGAATTTTCAAACTTTTCAATTCGTCTTTACAACTCTATTGGATCTTGGATCTATCTATTCTTCCCTTAAACCTCATTTCTGGAAATGCTCGTTCAGACTATATACTGAATTATTTCTCTTCCTATTCTCTTGTCGTTCAAGACAATACCGTAGACAAGAGGATACAAACAACAAATATGGGATGTGGGGTTGCTGTGGAAAATGGGTGAAAGGGGTGAAAGGGGTGGTAGAAAGTCACATCTGTCGCAAATCTGTGGAAAGCGAGTTTCTCTTCCAATGCTTCTTCATGAAATGAAATAATCTCTAATGCTATATGACAATTTAAATTAAACTCTCTCTGAAAGCGTCATCAATATTTTCTTCGGGTTTTATATTTATGAGTGCAGACAGCTGAAGAAAATAATTTTTTCTCCGAAGCAGAGAAATCTTTACAAATAACTAAGATCGGTAAAATAAATACATTTTAAAACTTGAAATGCACTTTTTTCGCTTAAAATCCAATTTTAATCCAGTTGCAAACAAAAAAATTAACTTTTAATCCATAGTATTCTAGGTAATCGAAGTAAATTGAGTAGATAATTTAAAATAGATTTAAACTCCAGTTTTAAAATTTTTACATTCTCATCAGAGAAGGTAGTAGATTTGTGTGAAATTTGCCCCCCCCCCCCTTCCAGTTTTTTTGAAATGTCCACGTTTTGAGACCCCCTGAATCCGAAAAACAGGTTTTTACTAATTTGTCTGTCTGTATGTCTGTCTGTTTCCACGATAAATTTAAAAAAAAATTATTTTATTAGATTTCCCTTTCTTACTCTCTTTTAGTATCCTAAACTAAAGGTCAAGTTCGTTAGCCAGACACTTTGGATAAAAATTCAAAAAGTGAGCATATTTTGAAAATTTTTGAAACCAATGTTTTCAAAATTTAAAAATTCTCTAAACGGGTATTTATAGTATTTAAAAATACAAACAATTTATTATAATCACTTTTTTCAAAAAACCAAAAATTACCAGAGTTATAGCATTCACAAAATTTAAAAAAAACACGAAAAGGAACATTTTAAACCAAATAACGCACGATATGAAAAAAAGAGCACAAAAACATTGATTTTTGAATGCCCTGCAAGATTATAATAACAACTTTTTGACTTTTAAAAAAAAAATTGAATTTTGACAACAATACAAAATAATAGAAAATCCACAAATTACATTTTTTTAATAACAAAAGTTTTTTTAAGAATGTGCTTTGCTTTAAACGAGACAATTAATTTACCTCTGTTTTAATACTAATTCATGTTATGCATTGTGATAATTTACATTTATCGAAATGACGAGATACGTGATGAGAATGTGTTCGTTAAAGCCGAAGGAGCTTTAACAAAAGAGAATTCACAATCACCAAATTCGTGTTGTCTTTGCTTTGACCTTTAGTTTCAAAAAGTCGTTTTTTTTTGTTGAAAACATTTGTTTTTTTGTAGAAAAGTAATCTTCTTGATGAAAATTGCAATATTTGTTTAAAAATTATACGGTGACTACGTTTACCAGAAGGGGCTATGTTTACAGAAATTTGGGTGTGCATAGGTGGTTTTTTTCGGAAAGCTAATACGCTTTCTAAAAATTGATGAACTTTGTCTAAAATTAAACCTTTTTCGAAAAAGTATCCTTTTTGTTTAAATATTTATTTTTTAACTGAATATTTAACATCCATTTTTAATTGGGCTTTATATTTTTTGACTTGAAACTTCATCTTCTTAGAAGAAAATTCTTTCTTTTTTTTCAAAACTAACTTTTTAAACTGAAAATTTAATTAGTCCGTTTTTAATTGCAAATTTACGTTTTTAGTGGAAGTTTCAACTTTCTAGTTGAAATTCAAAATAATTTTTTTTAAATTTAGATATCTGGATGAAGATTCTGAATTTTAGTTGAAAGTTGTTAGGTTGCAAATTTCAACTATTTTTTTACATTTTTTTGTTTCCAAAATTTAGTTTTTTTCAGGGAACATTTAGATATTTAGACGAATTTACAACAAAATACAAAAACTCTCAAACCATCAGTTGAATTTGCAACTAAACTAAATTAATAAACAAAAAGATTAATTTACTAAAAAAAACTCGAATTTTTAATCGAATTCAAGAATGATCAACCAAAGAGTTGCAATTTCAACCAAAGAAAATTAATTTTCAACAAAAAACAGGTATTTTCATCACAACAGTTCAATTTCCAAACAAATCGATGAATTTTTAACTCGAAGTTCGAATGTTCAATCAAAAAATGCTTTTTTAAGAAAGCAGCTCAACTTGAAAATTTGTTAAATTTTTAACCAAAAAGATCAATTTTTGAACAAAAAATTATTTTTTAACACAATTCAAGAATTCTGAACCAAAAAGTTGAAGATTCATCTGAAAAAATTAATTTTGAAACAAAAAGATTAATTGTCTAGTAAAAACAAAGAATTTTCCATAAAATTCGAGAATTTTGAACCAAAAAGTAGAATTTTTAAGCAAGAAAGAATAAAAATGGTTTTTAATTTTCAAGGACGTTTTGTCGAGCTTTAAAACCTAGTGATTAAATTTTTAATCTAAAAAATTAATTTTTTACTAAACATTAATTCTTTAAGGCAAACAACAAAATTTTGAATAAAATTTAAGAATTCTTCACCAAAAACTTGAACTTTCAATGAAATTACATGATTTTTAAAATAAAAACGAATATTTAATAAAATAGTTCAATTTAAAAAAAAAGAATTTTTACTACAAAAAAAAATGTTTTGACCAAAAATGGAATAGATAAATATTCTATTACTAAGGCAAATTTTTAAACGAAACATACAGAAATTTTCAACAAAACAGTTCAATTTCCAACCAAACAGATGATTTTTTAACTACAATTTTGAATTGTCAAGGAAAAAATACATTTTTAAGAAAGTAGTTCAACTTTGAAACCCAGTTGTTAAATTTTAAACCCAAAAGATGAATTTGAAAACAAAAATAATTATTTTCTGCTAAAAAGGACGCTTTTTTAAACAAATTCAAGAATTAAGAACCAAACATTTAAATTTTCTACTAAAAAAAAAGAATTTTTCAGCAAAAAGATTAATTTACTACAAAAAAGTACACATTTTTAATAAAATTAAAGAATGCTCATTCTGGACCAAAATGTTGAAGTATCATTAAAAAAAAAAGTTTTAACAAAAATATTAATTTACTACCAAAAAAGAAGAATTTTCCATTATATTCTAAAATTTTGAACCAAAAACTAGATTTTTTAAGCAAGAAAGAAGAAAAATGGTTTTGTATTTTTAAGGAAGGTTTGTTGAACTTTAAAATCTAGCTGTTAAAGTTTTAATTTAAAAAATGAATTTTTAACCAAAGATTAATTTTTTAAGGCAACCAAAAAAATTTTTTAAATAAAATTTATGAATTCTCCATCAAAAAGTGGAATTTTCAACGAAACTAGATGATTTTAAAAATAAGAAAATATTTTTAACAGATGATTTTTTAACGAAAATTTTAAATCATTAAGAAAAAAATACATTTTTAAGAAAGTAGTTGAACTTTAAAACCCAGTTGTTAAATTTTCAATCAAAAAGATGAATTTTTAAACAAAAAGAATTTTTTTACTAAAAATTACGTGTTTTTAACGAAATTCAAGAATTCAGAACCAAAAAGTTGAATTTTCAACTAAAATAGAAAAAATGTTTAGCAAAAAGATTAATTTTCTGAAAAGAAAGACGAGTTTTAATAAAATTAAAAAGTCTTTTAAAAAAAAGTTTAAGTTCCAAGTAAAAAAAAAGAATTTTTGTACAAAAAGATTAATTTACTACAAAAAAAAACGAATTTTTAACAAAATTTAAGAGTCCTCTTGCAAAAAGTTGAAGTTTCAAATAAAATGCTTGAATTTTTAAATAAAATTTTTAGTTTACTACAAAAAAGACGAATTTCTAATCAAATTAAATAATTCTCAACTGATAAGTTGAAGTTTGAAGTAAAAAGATAAGTTTTCAAACAAAAATACTAATATTCTATCATAAACATTCATCAACTTGAAACGTACTAAAAACGTTACCATATGTACTTTCAGAAAAAAATTTCTCTAAATTCTAAAAGCTTAATAATAGAAAAAATAAGAAAATAATAATACTGTTTTAAGAAATTTTAGTACACTCAACTTCCAGTTAATTCAAAGCTTAGTTATGTCAACGATCATATATATCAAAACGAACCGCCCAGTTATTTCACAGTTTACATCCCCTCCACTTAGAAACATGTGACACTTAGCAGAACATACACAGATACACACAGCACACGTATAAAGCGCACTCGTTCATCTTCTCCGCCACAATAGGCATTGGTGGGGTTAAGGGGAATTTTTTCGTAACTGGACTGTTTTCATTTAAAGGCTTTGACTTAACTGGAAATTGAGTGTAGTAATGTTAATACATGTAAAGTTACTTTGATTGCCCCCTCTGCTCGTTACCAACCGTAGGTTTTTTGAGCCCCCCCCCCCCTAAAGTGGTAACGTGGTTTCTGGGTGATCCCCAACGTCTGCTTTACTTTTTAGGCTAAAGCTGTTTGTGTGTGGGGGAGTGAGGTTAAAATAATGTCATCGAAGTTTGTGTATGGGGGGGGGGTAGACAGAAATTTGTAAGCTCCTTTATAGATCGGCCCATAGAATTTTTTGTATTAAGAGATTCGTTTATTAACAACAGTATAAAATATTAAATAATAAATGTTTATAAATTATTAATTAATATACCAAATTTATGTACCTCTGAGTTTCAGATCCAAATACTCTCTCTTTCTCTCTCTCTCTCTCTCTCTCTCTCTCTCAGTTGAAAATAAATATCAAAAAAGCACTTTGTGATAATAATACATCTTGTAGATAAAGCAACTTTCCTGTCAAGATGGTGTGCGGCTTCAGAGTTGTACAAGAGACATATTTATGTGCTCGTTGCCCCACAAGAGTTGGATAAAAAGCTCAAGTTGCAGGTAAGTTACAAAGTTCTGACGAGGAGAGCTCTGGGTTTGGGAAAGAAAAAGGGGCGAGAGTTACAAACAGATGAAGAAAATCTCTATACATGTTTGTGTGGCTGCGTGTGGGGTGGGGGAGGGGGTCACAAAGAAACGGAGTGTAACTAACCCCCGTTTATTACTGACGCCCTCGTTTCTCTCAAAATCACCCCTTTTCCACCAAGGTTTCCGGAGCTTTCATTTAGGAAAACAATTGTGAAAGCTCGCATCAAAAAAGAGCTGCGGCTCTGGTTTGAAAAGGGTGCAGTTCACTCAGTGAGAATGCTGCTATAGTAACCTCCTGGCTTTAGAGAGTCATTGGAAGTTTTGAAAGGTGCCAGCCGTTCAGATTTTTTTTTCACGATTCGAATGGTACAATAGGATGTCTGGCCTTTCCGAAAGTGAGGCCAGGTGCCTGTAGAACTCACTAAAGATCGTCTTTAGCGTTCGTGATAGTTAAGGTAGAATGGATTTTGCGCTAAGAAGTTTAGAAGAAAGACCATTTTTAAGATTTAGTTTTAGATTAAGTTGAGATTCAGTTTTAAGATTAATGATTAGGACGTAGGTTGAAATACAAAATTTAGAAAAGGAAAGACCCTGAATGGTGAGTCTCAACCATCCTGAGCTTTAAAGTTGTTGAACCCAATGTTTTTTTATAACATGCATCTTTATGATTTTAAAGTTTTAAAGTCTTGGAAAGTCTCAAGTTCAAAAAAAATCGACTTGTCCAAACGTAAAAGTTTTATTTTAAAAGAACGAAATAAAAAGCAGCTAACTCGTGAAGAAGAATTGGAAAGATGCTCTAGAATTGAGAGGACTGATTAATATGGGATTTTGATGCTTCGAGAGTTCGCTTAAGGATTCAACACCTTTTAGTTTTGTCTCCATGAGTTAGCAACTTTTTTTTGTCTCTGTGAGTTAGCACCTTATTGTTTTGTCTCTGTGAGTTAGCACCTTTTTGTTTTCTCTCCGTAAGTCAGAACATTTTTATATTGTCTCTCAACCTTTTCATTTTATCTCAACCAGTTAAAGCCTTTTTACTTTGTTTCCGCAAGTTAGCGGCTTTTCGTTTTTTCTCCATGAGCTAGCGCATTTTCGTTTTGTCTCCGTGAGTTAGCACCTTTTTGTTTTGTCTGCGAGAGTTAGCACTTTTTATTTTGTCTCATTTAGTTAGCACCTTTGCATTTTATCTCCAACAGTTAAAGCCTTTTTTGTTTATTTTCGCAAGCTAGCGGCTTTTCGTTTTTTCTCCATGAGTTAGCGCATTTTCGTTTTGTCTCCGTGAGTTAGCACCTTTTCGTTTTGTCTCCGATAGTTAGCACTTTTCCATTTTTTCTCTTTCAGTTAGCACCTTAGCATTTTATCTTTACCAGGTAAAGGCTTTTTAGTTTCTCTCCGAGAGTAAGCGCCTTTTTGTTTTTTCTCGATGAGTTAACAACTTTTCATTTTGTTTCCGTGTGTTAGCACCTTTTCGTTTTGTCTTCGTGAGTTAGCACCTTTTCGTTTTGTCTTCGTGAGTTAGCACCTTTTTGTTTTGTCTCCTTGAGTTACCACATTTTCGTTTTGTCTCCGTCAGTTATCACTTTTTCATTTTGTCTCTTTCAGTTAGCACCTTTTTATTTTGTGATAAAATAAAAAAGAAATCTATTTGTTAGTTCTATTTGCTTTTCAATAACAAACTGATTTTTGAACTGTTGTATTTTTAACCAAAAAACATTTGATATCATCCGAAAGAGATTAATTTTTTGTAATAGTTTAATTTTCAAATAAAAAATATCAATTGTTAAAAAAAATACATTTGTACCAAATAATTGAATTTCCAATAAAAAAATTTGTTTAAATAGTTTAATTCTCATACCAATGAATCAGAAAAAAATTCCTGTCCGAAAAGTTCAATTTTCAAGAAAATTATTACATTTTCAATGAAAGAGATGAATTATAAAATAAAATAAGGAATCTTCATCCAAATAAGTCAATTTTTTTTAAACAGTTTATCTTTGAACAAAGTAATTGAATTTTTAATTAAATAAAATAAATTCAAAACGAAAAATATAATTGTGGATAATGAAGCTAAAAAATGTTTTAATTTTTAATGGAAAAGATTCGGATTTATGAAAAAGATGAATTTTGAACAAAATGTTTGAATCTGTAGGAAAACAAAATTTCAATTTTAAACCATAAATTTACAAAGTGAATTACGGATTTCCAACAAATTATTTAAATAAGCAGTCCAAAAATAGATTTTTCGTCCCAAAATAAAAACAATGTAAGCAAATTACAATTTTAGGAAAAAATAATTTTTAATACAAAATTTAAATTTGTAATTACTGCAGGAAGAAAGTTACGAATATTTTATAAAGATTTGGAAAACATTTTCAGTTTTAAAATATTTTTAATCTCTTCAAAATTCGAAAAATTTCTAAATATCTTTTAGACTAACTATTATTATTCGTAAATTGTTTTAAGAGCTTCCAGTTTTATTTTTGACAAGTTTGAAAATATTTGTAATATCTTAAAATCTTTTTAAATATTCCCTTGATATTAATTTTTTTTTTAAATAAAGAATGATTCTAAGTATTCCAGGAATCTTAGGAAAATGTTTTGTATTATCTTGAAACATTTCAATATCTTTAAAATGAATAAAATTTTATTTCGCAATATTAAAAAATCTATAATTTGTTATTGGTTTCTAAAAATCTTTAATTATTTTAAAAATTTTAAAAGAAATTTGAAATTTTTTTAAAAAACTAATCGAATTTTACTTGTTATATTAAAAAAATTCCGCCAAATTAAAAAAATTCAGTTTATACTTTCTAAATACTTTCTTGATGGTATTTGGAATCGTTTAAAAAATATTTAAAATGTTTTTAATTATTCTCCTTAAATAAAAGCGGTACAATAAAAATTTCAATAAAATTTTTTTAAGATATCTTACCAAAATTTTAAAAAAATTCTTTAATAGTTTAGAAAGTTTTTGTTCGTATTTTTCAAGAATTTACATTATTTTAAAATAAATTTTTTTTTTTTTATTCTTTTAAAACTACTTAATATTTTCTAAACTTATTCGCATTTTTTCTAAAATTTTATAATTCTAAAAGATGCAAAATTCAGCTTTGAAATATTGAACAGTCTTTCCTGGACTTTTAAAAAATCATTTGAAATTTTTTTAAATTTTATATTCGAATTTTTGTTAGAAAAACAAAACCTAAACTTCCCCTTGAATTTTAAGAAAAAACGTCCTTCCATGTGGGAAAAAGTTTGCAAGTTATAGTTTAGCAACAAAATGTTAAGAAAGAATTATTTTACAATAATGAAAAAAAAATTGATTTAAGAAATATAATCTTTATTGACAGACAAATGCATTTAAAACTTACCGTCAGACATTACTTTATTACGGCAAACAGCAAAATTTTAAATAAATATTAGGAATTTTCTAACAAAAAGTTAAATTTTTAACGAAACTAGATGATCTAAAAATAAAAATGAATTTTTAACAAAATATTTCAAATTTTACAAAAAAAAGCAATTTTTTATCGAAACGTAAAGAAGTTTATAACAAAACAGTTTAATTTTTAAACAAGGATATGAAACTTTAACTCAAAGTTCGAATCTTTAACCAAAAAATGCTTTTTTAAGAAAGCAATTCATTTTTAAAACTTGTTCGTTAAATTTTTAACTAAAAAGATAAATTTTTGAACAAAAACATTAGATTTTAGAAAAAAAATAATTTTTTTCCAAAATTCAAGAACTCTGAAACTAAAAGTTGAAGTTTCATTAAAAAATAATAATTTTCAAAGAAAAAAGATTATATTACCACCAAAAAAGAAGAATTTTCCATAAAATTCGAGAATAAAAATGGCTTTCAATTTTCAAGGAAGTTTTGTTGAATTTTAAAACCAAGTGGTTACATTATTAATCTGAAAAATGAATTTTTAACTGAACATTAATTTTTTTGAGGCATAAATGTAAACCTTTTCTTCAGACATTAATTTTTTGTAACATTTATTAAAAATGTTAATAAGAGGATATATAGTTGTTTTATTATTAAATATTCATTTCCAATTTAAAGTTTCTCTGATAAAATTAAATTTTTGGAATTGAAATTTCCATTTGGAAATTTCCATTCACAAAATTTTCGAAAACTAAAAAAAACTGAAAATAACGATTTAAAATTTCATTCAGGAAGCATGCAACTAATCAGATAGTCAACCACATCTTGTACAAGATTTTCGATAATTTCGTTCCAACAATTTTTTTAGATAGGTTTATTTTTGTTAATTTAATAAACAAACAATTTACGTTTTTCATAAATCAATCTAAAGCCAATTCTAATAAAATTAAAGAGTGCTCAAACAAAAAGTTGAAGTTCCTATTTAAAAAAATTAATTTTTGAACAAAAAGATCAAGTTATGGCCATAGGAGAAGTATTTTTAATAAAACTTAAGAACTCTCTTCTAAAAAATTAAATTTTGGACTACAAACACAAATTTTTAAATGTCAAATAGTCAAGTTAATGTGCAGAATTTTTAAAAATAAAACTAAGAAGCCAACGAACAATTTTGGACAACAGCCAGAAATAAAAAAAAAAAATTTCTAAAAATGTAACAACAAGTAGAGAAAGAATTAGTTTCTAATAATGAAAAAAAAATTAATTTACGCAATTGGCAATGCAGAAAATTTTCAATCTTTATTGATAGACAAATACATATAAACTTTTCTAATACAGCCAAGGGATTTTAAATAAAATCCTTTTGTCATTTAAAAATGTTGCAACCTTATAAATGAATCTAAAAAGAGATGCAATTATTAATTTACTTGTAAAAGTTTTTAAAGCAAGATGTACTGTACTAAAAGGAAAAAAAAATATTATCTTGTTTTATAAAAAAATTATTTAATTTATGCCTTGCCCTGAGACAGGGTTTAGTAGATAAGACTAATAATTCGGCCTGACCCGCTTCACTTCCGGTTCCTAATCATTTCGTGGTTAGATGCTGGAGCGTGATTCGACTTCCTATCTCGATAGCGATCGGAGATTTATTTATCCCCGCTCTAATAAATTTGATCGAGAACAAAGTGATCTGCGAAACTGGGATCTCGTTTATCCTTCCTGCATTATTTCGCAGCAGTGATTCTGTTTTTTGCCAACAATTCGACAAATTCGAAAGACCCATTTTCATTATTGAATTTCCACTCTCCACGTCATTCCTCATTCGGAAATAATGACCACCGAGGATTATAGTGTCCAATCCAAACCCTTCTTTGAAATAACTATTGGATTAAAATATCCGTATTTGGATTGTCTTTTTAATGGGAATTTTAACTTTTGGAAAAATTAAAAAAAAGCAAAGTAAATTTCGGAAAATTGGAAGTGGAAAAAAATTGGAAAAATTCACATAATATAGCCTCGCCCTATTTTCGTTAAGCTGAAAGATCCTCTGAGACACCTAAAGTCGAGAATATTCTCTTTTTACAAAGTTTTAGTTACTTTTTTTTAGAAATAATAAACATGATCTTTTTTTTCTCTTGAATTCTAATTTTTTCATGAAATCTTCAATTTTAATTTTTTTATAAATATTGCACTTACAACAAAATATGTCACAAAGGGATCAGCTATAAACTACGTTGCCAATTTTTTGATATTTTTTATGAAAATTTTAATTAGGGTAATATTGAATTCTTAAACTAATAAATGTAAATTTTTAACAAATAAACAAAATAGTTAAACTGTAGATTTTTCTATCAAAGAAAACTAAACTTTCAAGACAAAATGACGAATTTTTATTGTTAATTTTTAAACTGAAAATATGAAATTTTGATTAAAAAAATTAATTTTATACCAAAACAGAGAAATTTACAACAAAATACAAAAACTCTCGAGCCAACAGTTGAATTTTTAACTAAACTAAATTAATAAACTATTAATATTAATAAAATATTAATATTAATTCATATTTTAATTGTTGATCTTAGGTTTATTAACCAGGCAATATTTATTCATTATTTTAGATGTTAATTTTTTTTGTCTACTGGTCTATATCAATATTATTAAAATATTGATAAATCTTAAGATTTTGAAAAAAACGTTTTTATCTAATAAACTATTACTTGTTATAAATAAAAAGATTATTTTACTACTAAAAAGACGAATTTTTAATAAATTTCAAGAGGCCTCAACCCAAAAGTTGAAGTTTAAAATAAAATGAAAAAATTTTTAGCAAAAAGATCCATTTGATAAAATTTGAACAAAAATAAATTAATTTTTAACAAAAAAAAGGAATTTTGAACAAAACAGTTCAATTTCCAAACAAAAGGATGAATCTTTAACTCAAAGTTTGAATCTTCGACCAAAAAATGCTTTTTCAAGAAAGCATTTTAACTTTAAAACTTGTTTATTAAATGTGTAACCGAAAAGATGATTTTTTAACGAAAAGATTCGATTTCTAGAAAAAATTTATTTTTTAACAAAATTCAAGAATTCTGAACAAAAAAGTTGATGTTTTATTTGAAAAAATTAATTTTTAAACAAACAGATTAATTTTCTACCAAAAAAGAAGAATTTTCTATAAAATTCGAGAATTTTGAACAAAACGTAGAATTTTTAAGCAAGAAAGAAGAAAAATGGTTTTTAATTTTCAAGGGAGTTTTGTTGAACTTTAAAACCTAGTTTTTAAATTTTTATTCTATAAAATGAATTTTTAACAGAACATTAATTTTTTACGGCCAACAACAAAATTTTGAATACAATTCAAGAATTTTCAACCAGAAAGTTGAAATTTCAAATAAAATGAATACATTTAAAAAAAAAAATAATTTACTACTAAAAGACGAATTTTTAATAAAATTCAAGAGTACTCAACCAAATAGTTAAAATTTCAAATAAAAGGAATAAATTTTTAAACAAAAATATCAATTTGCTAAAAAAGACGAATTTTTAAACGAATTCAAGAATGCTCAACCAAAAAGTCGCAATTTCAACCAAAGTTCCAATCTTCTACCAAAAAAGGCTTTTTCAAGAAAGCAGTTTAACTTTAAAACTTGTTGTTAAATTTTTAACCAAAAAGATGAATTTTTGAACTAAAAGATTAGATTTCTTCAAAAGAAAATTATTTTTAAAAAAAAATTCCAGAATTTTGAAACAAAAAGTAGAATTTTTAAGTAAGAAAGAAGAAAAATTGTTTTTAATTTTCAAGGAAGTTTTGTTGAACTTGAAAACCTAGTATTTAAATTTGAATCTAAAAAATGAATTTGTAAAAAAAGATTAATTTTTTACAACAAACAACAAAATTTTCAATAAAATTGAAGATTTTCCCATCAAAAAGTTGAATTTTCGACGAAACTTTTTTAACCAAATATTAAATTTTTAACCATGTAGTTAATAAAATATAAAAAATTTTTATTTAAAAACAGTTAAAATAATTAAAAAAGAAGATTTTTGACAAAATAGTTGATTGTTAAACAAAAAAGATCAAATTTGTATGAAAAATGTCTCCAGAAAAAATATAATAGTTAATTTTTTATGTAAAAGCTATTTTAACTTTTAATCAAAAAAGGGTAAATTGATTCAGAAAATACAACATTTCCAGAAAAGTTGATTTTATAATAAAAAAATTGATGTAAACCAAAAGAGAATACATTACAACTAATTTATTGCATTTTTAAGCCAAAAAGACGAATCTTAAACTAAAATATTATTCAAATAGTAGTTTAATTTTTAGAAAAAAAAATTAATCCTCAATGAAAATTTATTGAAAAAGCTATTTCAATTTTTAATAAAAGGCAATTATGTTCTTCAAAGACATACGAACTTTAAATAAAAGTGTAAGCTTTTTAACCCAAAAAGATTTCTCAATAAAAGCAAATAAAGTTTCAATTAAATTGTCGAATTTTTAAGACAAAATGATAATTTTTTAACAAAATAGTTTCATTTTCAAAAAAAAGTAAATTGACACAAAGAAAATATGACTCTTCCAAAAGAAAAAATTATTTAATTATTAATCTTTAAGTAAAATGTAATATTTGATAATAGATTGAAAAAGGATTTTAATTTTGTAATAATAAAATTTTAAATCATCTAAAAAGACGAATTTTTGAAAAAATAATTACATATTCAACAAAAAACTTAATTTTCAACTAAAATCATGAATCTTTAAGAAGAAAGTTTTTTTAACACCGTTGTTTTTTTAAGCCAAGTAGTTGAATTTTGAAGGAAACGAATTTCTTAATAAGAATGTAATAGTCCAGAAAGGATTTTAATTTTGAACCCAAAACATTTGAAATCATTCATAAAGATGAAATTTTTAGGTTTTTGGATGAATTGAACTGATTTAGTTCAAAATCATCCGGAAAATTCCAAATTTTAAGAAAAAAGTTGATTTTTAAATCCAAAAATTGATGTCAATCAAAAAGGAAAATAATGTTAAGTAAATTATCGCATTTTTAAGCCGAAAAGATAAATCTCAAACTAAAAATATGAGTGTTTAAAAATAATTAATATTTAACGGAGTGTTTAAATTTGTAACAAAAAAGGAGAATCATCAAAGAAAGTTCATTTATAACAAATTACAATTTTAAATTTGAAAGTACTTAAATACATCCAAAACAGACAAATTTTTTCAACAAAAAAGTTAATTTAAAAAAAAAAATTCATCAAAGAAAAAAAAGTTCAAACCAAATTGTTCAATTTTCAAGAAAAAATGATAATGCTTGATATTTGATCCAAACAGGATTTTAATTTTGAATTGATAACTTTTGAAATCATCCAAAAAAACGAATTTTTAACAATTACATTTTTTTACATTTTCAACAAAAAAGTGAATTTTCAAATAAAATCATGAACCTTCAAGAAAAAAGTTAATTTTTAACAACGTTGTTTATTTTTAAATAAATTGTTGAATTTTGAAGGAAATTAATTCAGAAAATAAGAATTTTTAAATAAGGAGATTAAATTTCAAAGAAATAACTGATTTTCAACAAAAAAGTTGATTTTCAACAACATACTTAAAATGCCAATGAAATAAATAAATTTTCAACCTAAAAAGACAAATTTACATCCAAATTGTTGGATTTCGAACAAGAAAAAACGGTTAGTTTTCCACTCGAAATAGTTAAATTTTCTACTGAAATAGTGACATTTTTTAGTTAAAAGTTTTATTTTCAACATACCTATTACATTTTTAAAAAATATTAATTTTCAAATAAATTTATGAAATAATTCAAGAAAAAACTTAAGTTCATAAATAAAAATGTAAAAAAATGAAATTATACTTTACAAATATTTCCTTTTCGAAATACTGCTTCTAGTCTAAAAAATAGTTCAAATACTCTTTTTTTTTAAACTTCGAAAGAAAAAATTTTAAATCATGACAAATTTTGACTCAAATCAGGGAGTTTTTAAACTTTTTTATTTCAAATCCCAGTTTTAATTATTACAAAAAATCCTGTCGTAAAATAAAAACCATAATTATTTTCACTCATATGTCCTGCAACTGTCAATATAGTAAAAATTACTCTTTTAAATAAAGAAAAATTACTAAAATAATAAAAACTTAAATTTTGTTAAGATCTAAAGTAAATTCCCGTTTTTTTAATTTAAGTCCTGATTATTTTTCGGTCATTTACCGGTCTTTCCCTGTCTCCCCTTTTATTGATTAAAATTTGCATTAATTACTATCGTTAAAAAATAAATTAATTACATAAGAAAAATAAACAATAGATAAATATGAATACCATTTAAACTTTTTTTTTAAATTTGTATAATTTAGCTAGTTTGAATTTTTCCGCGAGGAATGACGTCACACATATATAGCCAATCTGTACCGTTGTTAAAAAATAGCGCGAGCAGGGGAGTAATTCAAACTTTATTACGAAAAAAAAGGATTTTTCTAATTCAATTAAAAAAACTTTCTTCTCAAAATATAATAATGAGATACTAAAGAATGAAAATATTTTTTTGTGTTATATCAAACAACACCCTCATTGGCTACTTCGTTTAGCCTCGCTTTGGCATCATCATTTGGAATTTCTCATATCTCTTGAAGCCTGGCAATATATTATTTTAGAAATATTTAAACTGTAAATTAATTTTAGTTTTTTTTGTGTGTTTCAGGTACGTAACTGGTTAAACGACTCAATTGAAAGCAGTAAAATTGTTGGTAGGTAAGAAAGGTGCTGGTGTAATTCACTCGGAGTTTTACGACTATTTTCCATGGGCCTGGTTTGTAAATAAATTCCTGCAAGTTTATTTCTGTCGAAATTTGAGCTGACTCGTAACAAAAGTAATTTATTGGCATCGTTCGCATACGCAGAAGCGGTCTTCATTCCGCGGCTTGTAAGCTGTCGTATAGATTTTGACGAAGGTGCATCGAAGCATCCTCCATCTTTACAGAAAATTCGCGAGCGCGGAGTGATAAATTTCCTTAAGACGATACTTTGAAATTAATCACAACACTCTGGCAAGCCACGTAGATACGTTTAACGGTCGCAAGTGAAGGCTGTAAATGTCGCTCGACAGGAATTAATGACCCTCAAAGCACACTTTGATAATAATTGGACATCTTATATCTATCCGGCCACCTCTGCCAAATAAGCGATATTCAATCAAACCGTTTCATCCTCGGAACGAGAATTCAAAAAAATTTCCATTTTGTCATTAGGTTTACTTTTTAAGATGAGAAACAGGTTCAAAAATATTTTTTAAAATGAAATCCTTGATATAAAAAGTGGGAACGTTTATCTTGCTAGAAATGTTGTATAGTATTTTTCTTAGCTATGACGTTTTTGTCAGCTGATGCCGAAAATTCGATAACGAACATGGTTCGCTTCTCGAAGTTAAGCAGAACCATGTCAGGCCTCGAGTGTGCAACAGAAACTATTGTCGAGAATCTAAAGTTCCAATATATGCAGCACTTCTCATTCTCGACAATTGACTCTATATAATGAAAATATTTTTCATAAGGACAACCGCAGGATTTCGCCGGGATCGGGTGCTAATCTGAAAATTTGCACCCGATCCCAGCGAAATCGCGGTAAAATTTCAGCTATAACCACGTCTCACTACCGTGAGATAGGTGGTTACAGTGTGTGACAGAATCAATACGGCGATTCGGCAAAATTCTCGTGCACCCTGAGGACATGGAGCGACCCAAGGATGACCGCCTTCTGCATTTTCCCCACAAGAGTTTTAGCATATTGTTCTCACGCAGGGATGCTTTTCGGGCTATTAACCAGTGAAAGCTTGGCACCTCCAAGAGCGCCGATTATAAGGATGATTAATTTGACAGAATATTCCTGGTACAATCATCGCAACTTCCTTACAAGGTCTCTATACCTCTCTTTCTTTTCATTCTCCTTGGCTATAATGTTTTTGTCAGCTAGTGCCGAAAATTCGATAACGAACATGGTTCGCTTCTCGTAGTCAAGGAGAACTATCTACAGATTTTAGTTGACAAAACCTTTTTTCTTGTAAAAATTTAATTATTTTGTTGAAAATTGATTCTTATAACTGAAAATTTAACTCGTACATATTTTATTTTTGCTTGAAAATTAATCTTTTTTAATTCAAAATCTAACTAATTGACTAAAAGTTTGCCTCTTTGAGTTCAGAATTCCACTATTTCGTAGAAAATTCATGTATTTTGTTGAAAAATCGCATTTTTTTGTGTGGAAAATTAATCACCTTGTTGGAAAATATTTTTTCGTTAAAAATTTAAGTAATCCAGTTAAACATTCATAATTTTATTTGTAAACTTATTTTTTAGTTAAAAATTCAACTGAACAGGTTGAAAACTCATCTTTTTGATTAAAATTCAACTATTTTAGTTAAAGATTATTTCCAAATAGTTTAATATTCATCACCTTGATTGAAAATGTAATTACTTTATTAAAAAGTGTTCGTTTTTTTAAAAATTTTTTTCTAACTGAAGATTTACCCATTCCATTTATGGTAAAAATTGATTTTTTTTTTAGTTTTAAATTCGTCTATTTAGCTAAAAATTAATTTTTATGGTTTAAGATTCAACCATTTTGTTGGAAATTCATGTATACTTTGTTAAAAATTCGTATATTTTGTTAAAAAATTCAACATATTGGGTAAAAATTTATATTTTTTGTAAAAAATTAATTTCTACAGTTAAAAATTTAACTATTTTGTTAAAAATTCGTTTCTTTTTTGGTTGAAAGTTATTTTACTAACTTAAAATTTAAGTATTTTATTTGTGGTAGAGAATTTAACTTTTTATTTGAAGATTTATCTTTTTTCATTTATTCTTTTTTTAATGTTTCTGGTTGAAGATTCATCACTATGATTAAAAACTAATTTCTTTGGCTGAAAATTCTTTTCGTTTAGTTAAAAATTAATTTTATTAACTAATGATGTAACTATTCCATTTTTGCTTGAAAATTTATATTTTTAGTTGAAAAATACATAATTTTTCTGAAAACTCGTTTTTTTTTTGTTTTCAATTGGAAATTCATATATTTAATTAAACTGTATCTTTTTAGTTAGTAAATTCATTTTTTTAATCTAAAATTGAATTATTCAGTTGAGAATCCATTTTTGATGTTGAAAATTGATTGTTTAAATTGAAAATTTAATACTTCTATTTTTGTTTAAAAAACTAAGTTTTTCTGAGTAAAAAAACTAATTTGTTTTAAATTTGAATCTTTTTTCTGTTGGAACATTCATTTTTCAAACATTTTATCTTTTCTAATTTTAATTAAAAACTTTTTTTTGGTAGAAAATTAATCTTTTTGGTTAAAAATTCAACTACCTACTTGGTTCAAAATTCATATTTTTCCTTGAGGATTCATCATTCGAGTTAAAAAATGATTTCTTAGGTTCAAAATGTATCTTTTTGATTTTAAAACTCAACTAAATGTGTTTAAATTGTTTTAGAAACAAAGTTTTTTTCATCAATATTATTAATCTTTAAGATATATTGTCGGTTTTAAATTGTAGATATTGACGATGTAGCAACCCTGAATAAGATGCTGTTTAATTGTAAAATTTAAATAAAGTAATTATTATTATTAAAGATGGAAAATAGGATTGTTTATATCTTAGTTAAAAATACATTTAAATGATAATTAAATTATCGATTAATGTCCAAATTCTCCAAGTTGGTGGCGCCACCTCAGCGTCATATTATAAACTAGAATTTCTGTATTTTTAATATCGGTAACCAGAGGGCCCTTTGTGTGTACAAACTAAAGTTTGTTTCCTTTTCTTTAATGGACCCATAAAACCCATAATGTTTGAGATTGAGACTGTAGATTATTAATGGTTCGAGTAATTCATTATTGATTTTTTTCACTATTTTTTCCATGTAGCACTGCCACAGTGATATATTACAAAGTACAATTTATGTATTTTTTAGTACGGTTATAACTCTTTTATTACGCGTAAAATCTGCGAGTACCTGAATTTATTTTTTAAAATTGTAGGTATATTGAAATTTTTCCTGGAATTAGCTTTAAAGGTAATGAAACAATAAATAACATTTTCCTAGGAATGTAATTTTGAGTTTCAAGCAAATTATAAAATAAGAATAATTTATATTTTTTTAATGAAAATAATTCTTCCATACTTTTTTATATTGGAAAATAATTAATTCTTTATTAGTTGATTACTAAATCCTATTAACAGAAAGGGAAGTGCATATTAAACAAAATATATGTAAATAAAAATTATTTGAATGATTTAATTAAGATAATTTATTTAATGCTTTTTATGTTATTGATTGATTAATTATTATCAGCTAATTATTTTTTCCACAATAATACATTACATTAAGATTAAAGTTTAATATTGTTTAACTAAGAAAATAAATTTATTATTTGCTTGGAGGCTATGTTATTCAATAAGAGATAAGATTTGTATAATAAATATTTATTTATATTTATAATTTTTCCTATTCCAATTTCATAATTTTAAAAATTCCTTCGACGTTTTGAAATATGTCAATACTTTTTATGTTTTTATAAAATTATTTTCAAAGACTGTTAGTACGTCAAATTTTCAGAAAAATGTAGGGTAAAAATTATTTTAATGTTTCAATGAAAATAATGCATTGCTGCTTTTTGTATTATAAACTGATTAACTAACTATTGCCTAATTGTTTTTTTTTCAAAAAATATAAATATAATTGTATACGAAAAATAAATAAATAAATCTGAATAAATAAATGAGTAAATAATAAATAAATATGTGTATAAATTGTTTTCAATTGAGTCACATAAATGAATTATTAGCATCAAGGTCATGCAATTAAATATTGGTTATTATTTCCATAATAAAATGTGTTTTTTGTTTAAATTATCTCCATTACAATCATTTTTTCTAATTTTTGCGATGTTGGGAAATGAGTATCTGAATTCAATTTTTAAAACTATAAGTACATACATTTTAATGAAAATAATTATTGAGTAATGTTTATGTTCTTTACTAATTAATTAATTATTGATAGATTCTTCTAAAATTCATGTTTTGTAGAATAACTTAAAAGTTTATAAATAATTAAAGTTAAACATAAAGAAATTTAACTTTGAAAAATATTAAAAGTAAAAATTATTTAAATGTTTCAAAGAAAATGATTTTTTAAAGCTTCAAATTATTTGAATTTTCAATTAAAATAATGGTTTAATTCTTTTTGGTTTCAAAATAAATTAATATTTATTAAGTACTTCGGTTAAAACTTCAAATGTCTGGAATTGTTTCAAAATAAATAAGCATATTCCGAAATTTAAATTTAAATTTGAAAAAATATATAAAATTAAAAATAATTCTGATTTTTGAATGAAAATAGTTGCTTAAGGCTTTTTATTAATGAATTTTTGTTCATTGACTTTTACGACAATAATAAATTACAGAAAAATTCAATTTGCGGTGTTTTAAATTAACAAACACGAACTTATTATTTACTTTTGGATTATTTAATTCCATATTAGGTATTCTTTTTGCAATAAAAGTTTATTTTCTATTTAGAATACCTGTTTGATGATTTTTGAATTGATGCTGAATGATTGAATTTGATCATTTTTCTGATGCTTGTAAAGTAAAATAAGTCTCTAAATTCAATTTTTAAAATTATAAGTAAATAATTGTAATATTTTCGAAATTAGTTTTAAAAGTTATTAATAAATTTAACGTACAGAAATCCTGCAATAAATTGAAAGAAATAAGTGAATAATTTTAATATTTTCGAAATTAGTTTTATATGTTTTTAATAAATTTAACATACAGCAATGCTGCTTTAAATTCCAAGAAAATATGTTATAAAAATTATTAGAATTTAAAAAAAGATATTACGTAAAGATTATTTGAATGTTTCAGTGAAATTTATATTAAAATGCTTCTCACATTGTGAAATAATTAATTCATTATTAGATAAAAATTTTTTCAAATTAATAAATTAAATTACGAGACCTAAATTGATTATTTATTCGAAGGTTATATAATAGAATATTGAATAATTTGCATAAAAAATAATTTGCATAATAAAAGTTTATTTATAATAAAACATCCCTATTTCAATTACGTAATTTCTCAAATGATCCTGATGTTGTGAAAAGAGTGTCTGCATTTAATTTTTTAATTTATAAGTTAATGTGTTTTAATTTGTTCCGAAATTAGTATTAAAAGATACTAACAAATCAATTTTTAAGGAACGAAAGTGAAAATTAAAAATAAAAATTATCATAAACGTAATTTCAATATCTTAATGAAAATTAAATTTTAATAAATTTACGTTATGAACAAATTAATTAATTATTGCCTGATTTATTGAAATTAATTTAATGGAATTTAAAGTTGGTCATAATATGAATAATAAAAGTTTGTGAATGTTTAAAATACCTAAGTTCTAGTTAAAATATGTGTGTAAAGTTTTGTGATGTTAAATTAACATCTAAATTCTGATTTCGAAATTATTTGCAAATATATTTCCATTTTTCCTGGTATAGTTTAGAATTTTGTAAATAATTTAATTTTTCTGAAAACTTTTGAATAAAAATTATTTGAATGATTCAGTGAAAATAACATAAAAATTTGTTCTATTTACATAAGTTTTTAAGTTGACGAAAATAATTTTTTAAAGCTTTAAATTTTATTAAGTTATTGATTAATTATCCTTTGGAAATCTATAGTTATAAATATTTTGAAATATTGGAAATTATTTTAAATCTGTAAAAATCTTTCGGAACTTTTTGAAATCGTCTAAAATCTTTAGAATTATTGTGAAATGCTTGATATCTTTGTGAAAAGTTTTAAATCTTTCGGGAATGTTCGAAATATTTTTAAGATCTTTTCAAATGTTTAAATCTTGATTAAATATTTAAATATGAAATCTTTTAAATCTTTGAAAATTTCTTTAATCTTCCAGAAAATTTTTTTAAGCTTTTAAAATCGTTTCGACTCTTTTGAAAACTTTGTTAAATGTTTAAAATGTTTTTAAAGCTTTTAAATCTTTATAAATTTTACATTTCTTTTTGTGCCTGTTTTTATCTTTTAGGTTCTTGAAATGTTTATAAAAGGTTTCTTAAATATTTTGAGACCTAAAATCTTTTTTAAGTGGTTAAAATATTTTTGAAATCCTCGAAATTTATAAAATGATTGTGAAATTGTTTAAATCCTTGAAATCTAGATACGTATTTTTAGTCTTTTAAACGTTTTTGAAATCTTTTGAATCCTTGTCAAATATTTTAAATCCTGAAATTTTTATTCAAATTCTTGGATTTTTTGTGAAAAACTTTAAAAGTTTTAAAAATTTTGCTAAAATGTGAAATTATTGCAAAATATATTAAAATATTTGTGGGTGTTTTGTAAATCTTTAAAATGTTTATGAAATGGTAAAAGCACTAAGATATTTTGAAAATTTTAAAATATGTCTAACATTCTTTGGAAATTATTGCATCTCTTTGGAATGTCTCAAAAATCTTTTAAAACCTTTAACCTATTTCTGAAATCTTTGTGAATTGTTTGAAATCTTTTTTAGATTTCCGAATGCATTCGTCTTTTGAAATTATCTAAAATCTTTGTTAATATTTCTGAAATATTTATTAAATATTTTGGAATTGTTTTATATCTGTTTAAATCCTCAAAAATCTTATAAGACCTTTTAAATCGTTTTAAAACGTGGGAATCTTTATAAGCTGTTATATACGACTTTTAAAATTTTTTTTAATGTTTTTCAACTCTTTGAAAATATTTTTAATTATTCTGAAATCTTTGTGAAATATTTTTAATCCTTGTGAAATCTCTTTAGTCCTTTAAATTTTTGTCAAAGATTTGAAAGCGTTGCAATTTTTGTGAAATATTTAAAACCTTTACGAAATATTTTGAAATTGTTGGACCATTTGAAATCTGATAATAAACCCTTTTGTGAAATATTTTGCATGTTTTTGAAATGTTTTAAGATCTTCTGATATCTTTTTAAAAGCTTTTGAATCCTTGTGAAAGCTTTGCATTTGTTCAAAAATCTCTTGAAATCTTTGGAAATTACATAAAATCATTGAAATCTTTGTGAGATGTTTGTAATATTTCGGAATTTAAAAAAATTTAAAAACTTATAAAACATTCTTGAATCTTTTTCAATATTTGAAATATTTCTTGAATTTTTCTCAAGTCTTTTAAATCTAGTCAAAATCTTTGAAATATTGTGAAATCTGGATATCCTGTGTACAATCAAAAGTGAAGTGGCCCAATGTTTAAAAATTCTAATCCTGAAACTGAATGAGCATCGGCAATTTTATAATTTTCAAGTTAAAAATCACAAAAAAAGTCTGTTTATTACAATCCTCGTATAAAACAGGTAATACAGTTGTACAAAATGTGTCTTAAAATCGCTTTCATTTAATCTATAATTAACAAAATATAAATAATTACATCTCAATTTAAAAAAACAAATTAAACAGCAAGAATTCTTCTAAACAAGTTGTTTCCTTCATAATTAGACTAAAATATTCAAATTTATCTTAGCATTTCGAAAAAACAAAAGTTTAATAAGCTATTAAAAAAAGCATAAAATTCCAGATTCGTAAAAAAAGACAAGGAGATTTCGCATTTTCAAATATGAAATTTCGAGAAAAAGTCCATATTTTGAGAAATATAAAATTGAGATACCTATTTCACGAAGCTCGATTTTCCTCTATAAATTATTGTGATTTTCATTTTGTTATTGTTTGTTTTAAAAATTTCTAAGAGCTTGTATTTTCATAACGTATGTTTTAAACAAACATTTAAAAAAAGAAATTCATAAATTTGCGCAAAGGGTCTCTCGAATTGCACTTTTATAGACTTTGTTTCGGCGGCGGCACACCAATTGCGAATGAGACAAGTGGGGGTACACGAGCGAGTTTCGTTTTGTCGATGTCTCTAGGAGGGGAGCTTCGCGCGATTGGCTCGCGGTCAACACGTGAAATGTTACAAGCGTGGAACGAACACTATACACGCGTTCGCACTGTGGCTTTCAAGAAAAAATTTTCGCACAAGAAAACCCGTTGCAATGCGCTGGAGACGTCTCACTGACGCGCAGTGGGAGCACATGCACCTTCTTCGTTCAAAAATGTCCAGAGCCTTCCATTTTTTTTTCTAATTAAATTTCATTAAATTCTAAAGAGTTTGAAGCTCTGAACTTTTGTGTCTTCTACTTATTTCTTAATAATTTTTTCACTTGAGGTACGGAAAAACTTAATTTTTTTACATTACAATTTTTCACGCCTTAATAACTGATTAGATGAACATTATATTGTCTTAAATGAATGTTAAGAAACTCTTAAAATACAAATAATTTGCTTATTAGACCATTTATTTGTTATAAAACAATTTTATGAACAAGTTAGCAAATAGTCTTATTAACAGTGAAAAAAAAATTTTTTGTTTGCTAAAAGTGCTTCATATTAATGTAGGAATAATATATATAATTACAAAAATGATTAAAAAGGTTATAATAACCATTGTTATAAGCAATTCTTATGGCAAAATATTAAAATTTCAGATTTTTTAAAATTATAATTTCCTTCAATCGCTAAAACGACTTCAGTTATTTCTTAAAATCATAAATATTTCATAATATTTGATAAAAAATATAAAGACTCAATTCTTTATAAACAATTTATATAAACAAATTCCAAATTTTGTCAATTTCACGTAAAAAAAATCTGGTTCATTGAAATGAATAATTTAGAAATAGAATTCTTTTCCGTATCCATGGTATTCAGAGTTATGTTTTGTTTTAACAACTTTCACTTGTTTTAATATTCCCTGTCAGAAATATGTGCATTGGACTAATATTTTTCTTTTTACAGTTGTATTATTTTCTTCATTACATTATATTTGTTTCGTTTTCTAATTCTGGGATTTTGTGTTAATAATATATGTAAGTACTAAATAATTTTAGGCAATTGTAAAAAAATTTGTTAAGTTTAATATTTGTCCAAGAAATAGTGTTTATAAAGATTTCAGTTAATATATTTTACTAAATATTATAAAAGAGACATTTTTCAGGAATATTAGTAGCCATTCTAGCAATTAAAGAAAATTAACATTTCATAACTAGCATTTCATAACTAGCAGTCATTCATCAAATAGCTTAAAACATTTCCAGGGCAAAAAAAAATTTCTATGCGAAAGGGCGAAAATTTTGAATTGGTTTATCTAATTTGTTTATAAAAATTTAAATCGTTATATTTTATTAAATATTAATAAATATTTATTATTTTAAGAAATACCTGACGTCGTTCTGGTGATTAAAGGAATTTATAATTTGAAAAAATCTGAAATTTCAATATTTTGCCATAAGAATGGTTTATAACAAATAAATGGACTAATAAGCATTTATTTAAGACAATATAAAGTTTACCTAATCAGTTATTAAAGCGCAAAGAATTGTTATGTAAAAATTTTCAGTTTTTCCATACGTTGAGTAAAAAAATTATTAATAAACAAGTAGAAGAGACAAAAATTTAGAGCTTCAAGCTCTGCGGAATTTAATAAACTTTAATTAAAAAAAAAATAAAATAAAAATCCGACTAAAATTGAAGGCTCTGGATATTTCTGAACGAAAATAAAGCATTTCCTCCCGCTGTGATGACTTGCCATTTGTACCCGAACCCATAGAGCCAACCAATAACCTTACAGTCTATGTACGCAACGGTCCCAGAAGCATAGAGTTAATACAGATAGAGGGGACAAGCCAGCTTATGAACCGTCCGCGCGTAGAGAGAGAAAGAGAATCAGAAAGACCCGACCAGTCACCCCACTCTTATTCCACTCCCCACTCTGCCCACTCCACAAGAGAACCCAGAACGCTCTGTCTCTTTCTCTCTCAGCGAAGTTGAGACGGACGGTCCCGCTTACAGAGCGGCCTGTGTGTTGTCGCCTCTATCTAGATTAACTCTATGCCCAGAAGTGTGTGGTACGGTGAACGACTGAGCGGCAGCGAAGGAGAGTGCAGTGTTGTCGCATTAACACTTCTCAGTCTTTTGTGAACGAAAACTTACGTCAAATTTGTTGTTTCGACTTCAGAGTTGGATAGATCTCGGAAGCCTTCTTATGCTGGATGAATCTTAAAAGTTTCTGTAATAAGTTCTTATGGGGATGTATGATTTGAATTCTAAGTTGGCCGGTATAATTTTTAATTGAATTTATAATTTAAAATTATAATTTAAGTAGAGTGTGTGCTATTTCTCTAATATTTTAAAGCCAGATTCCGTACATGTGTTATTTTTTTAACTAAATCGAGCGTGAAGCGCTGGTCGAGGAAGTATCTAGCGCTCGATGAGAATGTCCCGCACAGCAGGCGGACTTTTTTTATTTTGATTTCTTATAAAATTGAGAAACTTTATCTGCTGTCATGAAAATGTGCATACGTATTCTTCTAGATAGCACCTGTTCCGAATGCTCGTATCGTAGTCTGGATTCGTTGTGACGTTCTAAATATTAATGGTGGATTTGAGATTCCGAGATTTAAGGATGAAAAATGTTGTTGGTATTGCGGGCGAACGTCTTTCTATACGTTACGTCTCTTCGAGGTAGGAGCTTAAACGCTTACGTCACGATTCGAGAAATCCTTCTACTTCTGCCTTCACGCCGACCATCTCTACTGAGATGCTTTTTATTCCCGTCTTTCCCATTTCTCGCAAAGACGGATACTTTTTCTGCGTCGCCGAGAAGCCGAATACTCAACTGGCCGTTTTCTCGTATCATATTATCCTGCCTTCAAACCCTGCCCATTGAATCATATTTTAATAATTCAACCCCCAAGACCAGATATAAAAGTCAAATTATTCTAACGCGAGCGCATTTGAAAACCTCATATTTGTGGCGAGCCATGCAGAGAAAAAAATATTATTTTTTTTGCATAACCTAGGGAACCTAAGTCTGTCTCGAAAAGATAAGGAACCATAAATTTGTGAAATTTTTGGATAAAACTGAATTTCGTGAATACTTTATTTGATCGAAAATTATCCGATTCATGACAATGGTTTCCAGTTAAATTAAAAAATAACAGTTAATTCAGCTACAATATAAAATTATCGGTTTACGCTAAAAATAAAACCAGAGATAATAATCCTTAATTACAAAAAAAAAGTTTTTATTATTTTTTTTTTATAATTCTAGGCGTAAACTTATTCAAATATATCAATTGCGCTATTATTCTAATAAAACCAATCCACAGTTGCTTAAATTATCCAAAAAAATTCACCTTCCAAAATTTTAAAACAATTTTAAATAAATTTTGATCATTTTTGTAGTTTATAAACTACCCCAAATTGTATAAATTTTCAAAAAATCGGTTTATGTAAGAAATATCTTAAATTCACAATAAAGAAAATTTAATTTGTGAAATTAGTCCATATAAGCAGAAATTAGGTCTGTTTTACACAGAAATCGTCTAAAATCATGCATTTTTCATAAAAAATGTGTTGTGTTTTTCGTTGACGTTTAATCTTTTTTTATTAAAAATTCACAACCATTTAAGTGAAAATTCATCTTTTATGCTTTAAAGTTAATCTATTAATTAAATAATTGATATATTCTTTTAAAAAATCATTTTCTAGTCTGAAATTAAATATTTTGAATTCAAAATAAAAAGATTTTGTTTACAACATCAACTATTACTTATTTTACTGAGAATTCATCGATTTTGGTTAAAAATTTAAATACCTGGTTGAAAGCTGATATCCTTTGTTAAAAGCCTGCAGCTTAAAATTTAACCATTGAGTTGAAAATTGAACATTGTAGTTAAAAATTCACCTCTGGTTGAAAATTTATTTTCATACAAAATTTTTTTTTATAGAAAATGTGTTTTTTAATCTGAAAAATTAATAATGTACATTTTGAATAAAAATAAACTATTTGACTTCAACTGTTTGGTGTTAAATCTACCTATTTTCTTGAACATTTCTATTATTTTATTCAAGTCGACTTTTATTTATTTAAAATAACGTTAAAAAATGAATTATTTTTGTGAAAACTCGCTTGTATCGTAATTCAATTTTTTAAAATAAAAATTAGCGAATTAGTTTTTTATCAAATATTTTTATTAGATGAATTCTAAATAAATACTTACATTTTTAACCAAACGAAAAATGAATTTTCAAGCAAGAAGATTAATTTTGTACCACAAAAGTAAAATTTCCCAGAAAACACATTCAATTTTAACCAATTAGTTTTTTTAGTTTTCAATAAATAACTTAAATTTTCCGCTTAAAATTTTAAACAATAGATTTAATATAAATCCAAAGTTCACTCACAAGAAATAATTTTAAATAAAAAAAACAACAAATTTGATACAAAACAGCTTTTGTTTGTACCAAGTAGTTAAATTTAATTTTAAAAATTTTGAATGTTTAAGTGAAAAGTCAAATTACTTCTATTAAAGAGATTAATTTTTCAACACGATATATAAATTAATGACAAAAAAATTAATTATCTAATATTCAGTTGGATGTAAAAGTTAAAAAAACAATTTTCAACGAAAAATATGATAGCTGATATTTCAGCAAAGAATTATTTCAATTAAAAATAAAAACCAGTTGGCCTTTAACAGCATAGTTGAATTTAAAAAAATAGTTTACTGCTCAACTAAAAGCTAATAGTTAATTTTTCCAAAAAATTGTAAAAAAATCTTCCTACAAATAAAAATTTTTCTGCAAACCAGTTTTTTAAATCAACTGATAATTAGACTTTAACACAAATTGTTTAAATAATCTATTCTCATTTATAGTGACATTCTGTTAGAATAATACTGTCAATTTGCAGTTTTTTCTTAAATTTCGCAGTTTTAGATATAACAAGGTGATAATTAATTAAAAATACTAAAGTTAATTGTTTAAACTATTCATTTTTATTTTTTATAATATTCTTTTTCAATAATGTGAGAAACTTGCAGTTTTCTCTCAAATACTCAACTTTTTTGACTTTTCACTGAGTGTGAAATAATAATAATAATAATAATAATAATAATAATTGTACGATAATAAACAAAATTGGATAAAAAGTTTCTTATTACTTTAAATAATATTTTCTTTGAATAACGATAGAAAGTCACTGTTTTTTATGAAATATTTGACCTTTGGCCTATTTTTTATTTAGATAATCAACACTTCCCAGGGGCAAAAAATTAAGGATGTCCCAGAGACGTCTTCAGTACATCTATACGACGTCTTTTGTAACCTGTTTTTGCACATCCCAGTGGTGATCTCGAAACGCCTAATGTCAATACGAAATGTATCTCAGGAACGTCGTATCTCTTCAGGACGTCTTTAGGACATCTTCAGGGCGTCAGATGTCTTAGAGAAGTTGATAGGACTGACATTGAACGTCCTGCGAACGCCCCAAAGCCATTCTTGGTATTTTTATGGATTGGTGCCCAATAAGCTATTTCGAACTTCTGTAGTTAACTCTAGACAAAAGAGAACCCAGTGGGGAAAAAAATATGGATATCCTAGAGACGTCTTAGGGACATTCCTGAGACGTCTTTTGGAAAATGTCAGTTGCATATGCTAGAGATGCTCTTAAGACATCTAATTTAAGTGCGAAAGATATCCCGAGAACGTTTTATGTCTTTGAGACGTCTTAGAGACGTTAAATGGACTGGCATTGGATGCCCTATGAACGTCCGAAGTAAGCTCTTGTGATATTTATGAATTTGCGCCCACTGGGAAATACCCATTGTGCACAAAACTATGAAAATCCTAAGAACGTCCTTGGGACGTTCCTAGAACGTCCTATGTCAGTCAAATCAACGTCTCTAAGACATTCCATGTCCTAAAGATGACCTAAAGACGTCTTAAAGACATGGATGTTCTTGGGAGATCTTTCGGACTGACATTAGACGTCTTAAGAGTTTCCATATGATGTCGAAAAGACATGTTACGAAACGCGTCCTAGGGAGGTCTCAAAGACGTCTCTAGGACATCCTTAATTTCTGTGTCACTATGTAACAACTTTTTTGCGGGCACAAACCCATGAGCATACCCAGAACATCCTTGGAACGTTCCTAGGACGTCGTAGGCCAGCCCAATCAACGTCTCTAAGACGTCTAATGTCCTAAAGATGACCTCAAGACGTCTCTAAGACATAGGAAGTTCTCAGGACATCTTTTATACTGACATTAGACGTCTTAAGAGCATCCCCATGATGTCCAAAAGACAGGATCCGAAAGACGTCTTAGGGATGTCTTCAAGACGCCTTAGGGATGTCTTCAAGGCGTCTTAGGGATGTCTTCACGACGTCTTAGGGATGTCTTCAAGACGTCTTTCGGACATCTTTAATTTTTTTTCTAATGGCGAAGATACTAATTAATGAGTTGTGATACTGAAATTGAGCTTTACACCCTGAAATTGTCCTTAAGTGTTGTTATTATTTTTGAAAAAATTAAATTAAAGGAAAAATAAATTTATTTCATTTAATTGCAAAGGCAAATGATGTTCAGTTTAATGCTGGAGACATTTTCTTTGATCCTGGATATCGTCGTTCTGTAACAACAACTGAAATAATGGAGACAGCTAGCGGGCATGGGAATGCTAGAACTTGTAATTGTGGTAAACTTCACTAGAGTTGGAACGAACTTCATTGCAACTTGTGCTAATCGCTAATATTGTACATTGATTGTCTCTGCTTTAAGCACAAAACAGTACGCGTTACTCCCTTGTTTCCGACTAATTACACTTAGCAAACGTAGTTTCTCTGCATTATTGTCATGGTTTCCAAAATTATTAACTTCAAAATATTTTTTTTTTCGCTGGTGAAACTAGGTCTCCCATAATTTTTATATCTTATAATTTCATTCCTCCTTTTTCTGAAAAAATGTGAAAGATTTTTTCATTATTTACTGTAAAATAAGAGTCAAATTTTCGCCTGGAGGCTGCTTTATTCGACTAAGATTTTTTATTATTGTTTAAAAATATTTTTAATAATGTACATACGGCGATTTTGATGCAGAAAAGTTGAGCAAAATTTTACTGCATCTTATGAATTTACAGAGTAGTATAATTATCAACCTTTTTAAAAGTTGATATTTTAAATAAAAAAGTATTTTAATTTGAAATAAAAAAACAGTCGAATTTATCCAAAATGGAGAAAATATCCTTAACCATAACAGAATAATTTTCAACCAAACTGAAATTTGAAACAAGAAATATTTTTAATCAAAAAAGAATAATAATAGTATTAAAATAGGTATTTATGAAAATGAAAATACGAGCTTTATACGATAACCTTGAATTTTCAATCTGCAATTATAAATGTGTAATGAAAAATTAATTTATCAGCAAATAGTTCAATTTTCAACCAAATTTTTTAATTTCCTTGCGAAATATATAAATTTTCTGTAAAATAGCTTGATTTTCAATCAAATAGTGAAATTTTAAGTTTAAAAAAATTGATTTTTAACCAAAAGCAAGAAAAACTACGAAAAAGATAGATTTTCAACAAAATCTCTAAATTTTTAACCAAACAGATTAATTTTTTACCCAAAATATTATCTTTTTACCAAATTTTAACAAATAGTTATATTTATATTTTTAAAAAATAGTTCTCAACTGCAAAAATAAATTAAACTAAAAATATACTGTAACTATCTGGTTGTTAAAGCAAAAATTTGTTAATAAAATGGATTTTTAAATTAGAAATTAGTTATAGATAAATTTAACTGATTTTGATTTTAAATAAAAATATTTTTTGTTTTAAATTCAAAAATTTGGTAGAAAATTAACCTCTGGTTGAAAATTACTTTTTTTGTTAAAAATTCCGATTTTTAGATGAAAGTTAACATATTTTTATAGAAATTTAAACTATTCAGTTTAAAATGAAGCGGTTTTTTTTATAAAATTTATATACTTGGTCAAAATTGAACTTTTTTGTTAAAAATCAACAATCTTATCGAAAATTCATGTTTTTAGTTAAAAATCTTTTTTTCTCTTATAATTGAATTTATTTATCTGAAAATTTAAATATTTAAATTTTTCTGTAAAAATTTATCCTTCTTTAATTCAAAATTTAAATATTTGGTTTAAAATGCATGTATTTTGTTAGAACATAATTTTTTATAATGGAAAATCAATCTTTTTTTATTAGACTACGTTATTGAATGTTCTAGTTTTTTTTTCAATTTGACAACATGAAAATTATGTTTTAGTTGTAATTCAACTCTTCAGCTAAAAATTTATACTTAAGAAGTGAAATTTCGTATTTTAAGGTAGAAAAGTCATCTCTAAGAATTCAATTATTCGATTCAAAATGCATTTTTGTTTGTTTTAAACTTTCGTATTTAAATATTTGATCATATGGTTAATAATGAACAATTTTTTTGACAGGTAATTATTTTGTTTTAAATTTTATTATATGATTGAAGTATGTTATTGAAAAAATGTAATTAATTTGTTTAAAATTTGCCCTTTTTTCGAAAAATCATCTTTGTTGGTTGTAAGGTCACTTTTCTTGGGTTAAAATTGATCTTTTTTGGTTAAAAAGGCCTTTTTTTAATCAATTTTTGCTAAAAAAGGTGCCTTTTTTACCTAATAATCCTACTATTTAGTTTAAACTTAAACTATTTTGATGCAAATTCGCCTATTTTTTTTAAATTTCAGCTGTTTGATTATTAATGCAAGTTGTTTGTTTGAAAATATTTGTTTTTGTTTTTGAAGTTCGTTATTTTCTTACCGTTTTTTAATAAAAATAAAAATGTCATTTTCTAACTCAAAATTTCAACAATTTGGTGGATAATTAACCGATATGATTAAAAATTAATTTTGTTTTTAAAAATTGATATTTTTGGTTACAAATTCAACGTTTTTAAAAGGATTTTAAATTTCTTGATTAAAAAATAAACGTTTTACTCGAAAATCAAATTATTTTGCAGATGATTAACTTTTTTGAAGAAAAATTTCCCAACAAAAAAATAATCTAGATGCATTTTGTTTAAATTTTATCTTTTTCTAGAAAATTAATCTTCTCGTTTGACAATGAATGCTCCTAGGATAAAAATGCATCTATTTGATTAAAAATTCAACAACATTGTTCAAAATTTTATTATATTGTAACAAATTGAAATATTTACTTAAATTTATCTTTTTTTGTCGTAAATTATACTGTTCAATTAGGTATTCGTCTTTCTTAATTAAAAATTAAAAATTAATAAAATTAAATCTTTTATCGAAAATTTGACCATCTTAAGAAAAAATCGTCTTTTTGGCTTTAAAATTTTAATATTCCGTTTAAGGTCGAACTATTATTTTGTAGGAAATTTTCATGTTCTTTGTATGAATGTTTAAGTATTTTGTTGCTAATACACACAACGTCTTTAAAAATTAAATTTTTGTTAAAAATTCTTCTTTATGGTTGAAACTTCATCAATTTTGATAAAAAATCTGTACTCAATAAAAATTTAACCATTTTAAAAGCTCTGCATTTTGAATACTTAAATTCAAAAAAATTTTTTTACCTATTTTAATGAAAAATTATTCATTTTCTCTTGTTTGGATACAATTCTAACTGAACTCACTAGAAAAGCAAAAAAAAAACGTGAGAATTAAAAAAAAATTCGAAAATTGATAACCTAGTCCCCAGCCCCTGATTAAAAAAAAAGTCTAACAGTACATAAAACCTCAATAATCCTATTATTTCCCGAAGTTCTAGTATAACGTTGGTTATTAAATCTGCTAATTAATAATTGAATTCTTCACTAAACTTTAATAGCTATATTATTTAACATCTTACGAATTCAAGTAAGAACCTCTTTAAACTTTAATCATCTTTCAAAGTGTGAGGTTGAAACAATAACCAACACTCTGCCGAGGTTAGTAATTTTTGCAAGCTACTTGTTTCGATAACGAGGTCAAATGAAACACGATGCTGTTCTCGAGTTGGTTATTAATCACTGGTATCTTGAATAATCTCATAGATTTTAGGGGATGGGCAGAATATCTCGGCATCAAATTCTAGTTGACTCATGGGCTGCTTTTGAGACACTCCCTATCATGAGATAATAGTGGATTATAAAAATATTCCAGAAAAATAAATAAAGGGAGGCAGAACTAGACAGATACGAAAAAAGAACTAGATAAACGCCTCAAGGAAAATTTTTCCATTATTTAGGTCCATTCCTTCTGATTTAATGTTCTAGGTCCTTCGGATTTATTCATATACTCCTCATCCAATCCTTCGCCTTTTAGAATCTTCAACACATTCTCTTTCTAGCTTTATTTATATTCCATTCCTCTCGAACATCCTTCTTATACATGCTCCCATCTTTCCTTTTACCATTCACATATTCTGCACTTACCCTTTCCTATACATAACTTTCCTTACCTCTTTTACTAATACAAATCTTTCATTCTATTTGATTCTGTCCTGTCCCTTTGCCTAACTCATTTATACACTCCTCATCCCGTCCATCCTCTTTTCGAAACTTTCGCTAATTCTCTTTCTAGCTTCCTTTATCTTCCTTAAAGCTTCAACATGTTCCCCACCCATACTCCCATCTTTCCTCATACCATTCAGATATTCTATAATTTTTTATATCTTTTTTCTTTTATAATAAATACCTTCCCTTACCTGCTTTCCTAATCTAAATCTGCCGTTCTTTATAAATCACTTATCTATATCCTTCCAACTTTTTCATCTGCTCCTTACCCAATCCATCCTCTTCTAGAATCTTCAGCACATTATCTTTCTAGCTTTGTTTATTTTCTATTCCTCTCCAACATCCTTTTCTTCCATGACCCCATGTTTCCTTTTTCCATTCACATATTTTGCACTTACCATTTCCAATACATACCTTTTCTTACCTCTTTTCCTAATACAAATCTTTCATTCTATTTGATTCTATCCTCTCGCTTCTCCTAAATTCATACACTCTTTATACAGTCCATCCGCTTTTCGAAACTATCGCTAATTCTCTTTCTAGCTTCCATTATCTTCTTTAAAACTCTAACATGCTTCTCACTTATACTCCTATGTTTCCTCTTACAATTCACATATTATGTACTTTTTTGTATCTTTTGTCTTTTCTAATAAATACCTTCCCTTACTTCCTATCTTAATCTACATCTGCCGTTCTTTGTGATTCACTTCTCTATCTCCTTCCAACTCTTTCATATACTCCTTACCCAATACATCCTCTTCTAGAACCTTCAATACTTTCTCCTTCCAGCTTTGTTTATTTTCCATTCATATCCAACATCCTTTTCATCTTTACCTCCTTTCCTAACCTAAACCTGCCGTTCTTTACGATTCATTTCTCTATCTCCTTCTAACTTTTTCATCCACTCCTTACCCAATCCATCCTCTTCTAGAATCTTCAACACATTCTCTTCCTAGCTTTGTTTATTTTTCATTCCTCTCCAGCATCATCTTCATACATGTCCCTATGTTTCCTTTGTCTATTCAGATATTCTGTATTATCCTTTTCCAATACATACCTTCCTCTACCTCTTTTCCTAATCTGAATTTTTTATTCTTGAAGAAAGAGAAAAACGATTATGTATAATCGAATTCACTATCTTCTATATTCATGATGTTCTCTAAGGATTTAAAGATCCTATTCTAGTCTGAACAACTATTTTCCCTTTTGTTTTCACTTTTGCTTTTATTCTACATTAATTCTTCCATTTCTCAGATCCATTCATTTATTCTTTCAGATTTACTCTTCTAGGCTCTTCGAACTTATTCATCTCCTCCTCACCCAATCCATCATCTTTTAGAATCCTCAACACATTCTCTTTCTAGCTTTCTTTATATTTCATTTCTCTTGAACATCTTTTCCATATATGCTACCACGTTTTCTTTTACCATTCACATATTCTGCACATACCCTTTCCTATACATAACTTTCCTTACCTCTTTTTCTAATACAAATATTTCGTTTTATTTGATTTTATGAGCTCGCTTCTCCTAACTCATTCATACACTCCTTATCCAGTCCATCTTTTTTTCGAAACTTTCGATAATTCTCTTTCTAGCTTCCATTATCTTCCTTACAACTCCAACCTCTTACATAGATACAACTTCTTTGTATCTTTTTTCTTTTCTAATAAAAACCTGCCTTTAATTCCTCTCCAAATCTAAATCTGCCGTTCTTTATGATTCACTTATCTATCTCCGTCCAACTTTTTCATGTACTCCTTGCCCCACCCATCCTCCTCTAGAATCTTAAACACATTGTTTTTCTGGCTTTATTTATTTTCCATTCCTTTTCAACAGCCTTTTCATCCATGCTCCCATGCTTCCTTTTTCCATTTAAAGATTGTGCATTTTACCTTTCCAATACATACCTTCCTCTACCTCTTTTCCTAATATAAATCTTTCATTCGATTTAATTCTATTTTCTCGCTACTCCTGAGTCATTCATACACTCCTCATCCAGTCACTCCTCTTCTCGAAACTTTCGCTAATTCTAATAAAGACCTTCCGTTAATTTCTTTCTAAATCCTAATCTGCTGTTCTTTATTATTTACTTCTCTATTTCCTTCCAACTTTTTCATCTATTCTTCACCCAATCGATTCTTTTCTAGAATCTTCAACAGATTCTTTTTCTATCTTCGTTTATTTTCCATTCCTCTCCAACATCCTTTTAATCCATGCCCCCATATTTCCTTTTTTATTTAAATATTCTACACTTTCCTTTAAGAATACATACCTTCCTCTACCTCTTTTCCCAATTTACAATTTTCATTCTTGAAGAAAAAGAAAAACGATCATGCATAATCGAAATCACTATATTCTATATTCATAATGTCCTCTAAGGATTTAAAGATCCTATTATAGTCTGAACAACTTTTTCTCTCTTTTTTCACTTTTGCTTTTCTTCTACCTGAATTCTGCCATTTCTCAGATCCATTCTTTTATTCTTTTAATTTACTTCTCTACGCCCTACATACTTATTCATCTACTCCTCACCCAATCCATTTTCTTCTAAAATCTTCAAATCCTTCCCATACATTCTACCATGTTTACTTTTACCATTCACATATTCCGCACTTACCCTTTCTAATACATGCCTTTCCTTACCTCTATTCCTAACATAATATTACAATCTATTTCATTCTATACTCTAGCTCCTTCCAACTCATTTATATACTCGTCATCCAGTTTACCCTCTTCCTAGAATCTTCAGTTAATTCTCTTTCTAGCTTCCTTTATCTTCCGTTAATCTCAAACATGCTTCTTACTTATACTCCCATGTTTCCTCTATCCATTCACATATTCTGTACTTTCTTGTATCTTTTGTCTTTTCTAATAATTATCTTCCTTTACTCCCATTCTAAATCTAAATCTGCCGTTCTTTGTGATTCACTTCTCTATCTCCTTCCAACTTTCTCATATACTCCTTAGCCAATCAATCCTTTTCTAGAATATTCAACACATTCTCCTTCTAGCATTGTTTATTTTCCATTCATATCCAACATCCTTTTCATCCATGCCCCCGTGTGTCGTTTTTCTATTCAAATATTGTACATTTTCCTTTTCCAATACATACCTTCCTCTACCTCTTTTCCTCTTCCAAATTTTTCATTTTTGAACTTCCCTCTTTTTTTCACTTTTGCTTTTCTTCTACCTTAATTCTGCCATTTCTCAGATCCATTCTTTCATTCTTTCGGATTTACTTCCAGAATCTTCAACACATTTACCTTCTAGATTTCTTTATATTCCATTTCACTCGAACATCCTTCCCATACATGCTACCGTGTTTCTTTTTACCATTTTCATATTCTGCACTTTCATTTTCCAATAAATACCTTCCCATAGCTATTTTCCTGATTAAATTCTTTAATTCTTTATAATATACTCCTCTAGCTCCTTTCAACTCATTCAACCACTTTTCACACAATCAATCCTCTTCTAGAATCTTCAAAATATTCTCTTTCTAGCTTCGTTTTTTTTCCAACACTCTCCAACATCCTTTGCATTCATGCTCCTTTTTTGCCATTTACATATTCTGCACTTTCCTTTTCCGATAAATACCTTTCCATAGCTATTTTCCTGATTAAATTCTTTAATTCTTTATAATATACTCCTCTAGCTACTTTCAACGCATTCAACCACTTTTCACACAATCCATGCTCTTCTAGAATTTTCAAAATATTCTCTTTCTAGCTTCGTTTATTTTCCAACACTCTCCAACATCCTTTGCATTCATGCTCCCTTTTTTGCCATTCATATATTCTGCACCTTACTTTTCCAATAATTCCCTTCCCTTACCTCCTAATCTAAATCTTCCATTCTTTATGATTCACTCCCGTAGCTCCTTCCAACTCATTCAAAACATTCCCTATATAATTTTGTTAATTTTGTTATTTTTCTCCAACATCCTTTCCATTTATTCTTCCATGTTTCCTTTTGCTTTTTACATATTCTTTATTTTTTCCAATCCACACTTTCCCTTCCGTCTTTTCTCAATCTAAATCTTACTTTTCTGGCCCATCTTCTCTCTCCTCAACAGTTTTCTAAATACTTTGGTACTGCTTCTTCTTTATCATCTTAGGGAGCTTCCATAAAGGATGTCACAGATGGGAAGGGGGGGGAAAGACGAATTGTGACAATTTCATAGACTCCCACTCTCAAAATGTGACACCAAAAACTGTGATGGTATCCTTTATGGAAGCTGCTTCCTCAATGATCCACCATTCTCTTTTTAAGTGATTTTTCACTACATTCTGTCTAATTTAGCATAGCTTACTTCAGCCCCCTCTTCTATATCTTTATCACTAAAGAAGTTCCTCCTTCCTTCTTTACATCCTTTTAACTCTATTGCCTTTCGTCGCCTCTCTTAACACATTCAAAAATGTTTCACTAACTCTCCTCCGTTTCACTCCATTAGCTTCGTTTCAAACTACCGTTACCCTATGCAAATCTCTTCTCTTACCATGTATCCAGGTGTCTCCAGTCTACAACTAGAGTTCACCTTATATTTCTCGTGAACTATCAATCATTTTCCTTTACTTCTATTTCCACATATCTGCTCTATAAACTAATACTGTCCAAACCAGCGTTTTAATTAACCACGCTCTCCTCCAATCTTTTGTTAACCTTCTTTTTCCTATTCTCCATATCTGCTTCACCACCCCCACCACTTTTTTTATTCTTTCTCTCGTATGAGCTCTATTACAATTACATTTTTTTGGTTGAAAATTTGAATTTTTTTTTATGAATTCGTCATTCATTTGGCATATCCGAAATTTTAAGAAATGGTTTTGAATTTTCTCAATAAGAGAAGGTAATTTATATTGATATAACATGAAAAAAAGGACTTAAAAAAAGTTAATAAAAAAGTTATTCCATTCGGAGAAAATTAAAATTGACAATCCCATTATCATATTATGATGAATATTTTTTTCTGTAAATTCGAAAAAATAAGAAAACATTTATATTTCTTAAAAAATTATTGTATCAATAAAGGGGATTTCAAAAAAATTTATTTTCAATAAAAATTTTTGTTATTTAGTTTCTTGCTGCCACCCTTTAAATATAAATCCTAACTTTGTTAACTATAGTACTTTTTCTATACAGACCTATTATTTCAGTACACATTAATTCTATCTATGAGAAAACTTTTTAAGCTTGATCATTATTATTAAGTGCCGATTGCAATTAAGAAAATAGAAAAAAATATTTGGTTTTGGGATAAAATATATAAATACTTATTTTCATCTCCGCTATGCGTGCGTTTAGTTTTATGTTATGAGGGGAACAATAATTTTTAATACAATTTAACACTTTCAAACAAATATTAAATTTTTTTCTCAACCTGAAATAATAAGTTTTCTATTAAGAAAATTAATTTTCTACAAACAAATACCAATTTTTAACCAAGTCATAAACTGGCAACTGAAATAATAAATTGCCAACCAAAAAAAGAATTTTTAACAAAAGAGATCAACTTCCAATCAAGTAATTCAATTTCTAATTTAAAAAATATAAATTTTTAATGAGATAAATCTTTAACCTGAAGCATGTTTTTTAACTAAAAAGTTCAAATTTTAAACAAATATTTGAATTTTAATCCAAAAAATATTAATTCGAAACTAAAAATGAGATACAACAGTTTTTAAAAAAAGAATAATTCTCAACAAGAAATTATTAATTTTCAATCTAAGAGATGAAGTTTCTATCAAAAAATAGAAATTACTAACCAAAAGTACGAATCCTTAATTAAAAGTATAGTTATGCAACAAAGCAGTTTAATTTTTTACTAAGCAGTTTTATTATTAACGAAAAAATATAAATTATCGACAAAAACTGTAATTTTTAATATTCCAATCGAAAATTTTTTTATTTTAAATCAGAAAACGTTAAATTCACAAAAACATAGTAGAATCCTTAAACAAAACAATGAATTTGCAATGAAAAAAATTAATTTTTTGCCAAAAAAGATAGATTTTCAACATGTTGGTAAAATTATTAACCAAATGCATTTTCAACAAAAAAAGGTAAATTCTTATTGGAAAATATAATAGTTGGTAATAAAACTAAAAAACTATTTATAATCTTGAATAAAAAAGATTTAAATTTATTCAAAAATGCAAATTCAAAACAAAATAATTGTACCGTCTTCAAAAAAAGATGTTACGTTTAAACCAATTATTTGCAATTTAAAAATAAAAAAAAAATGAAATTTCTACCTAAAGTGACGAATTTTTATCTTAAAAAATAAATTTTAAATAAAATTGTTGGATTTTTAAGCAAACAGTATTTTCAGTACAGAATTAAAAAAATAGGTAAATTATAATTAAAAGGAAACAATTATTTTTAACACAAAATTAAATTTTTTAGCGACTATTTAATCTTTCTGTGTATTTATTTGATTAAAGTTTACATAAATATAATTTTCCTATATTTTCTCAGAAAATTAAAACCGATTTGACGCTTTTAAAAAATGCAAGAATAATTAATAAATGTTCAGTAATCTTGCAAACTTTAAAAAATATTTTTAATCTTTTTCAATTTCCAAAAAATCCTAAATATGTTTTAAACTAACTTGAATTATTCAACAAATTGTTTAAAAATTTTCCAGTCCTTTGGAACTATTTTAGAAATATCTATTATTTTTTATAACCTTCTAAATATATTTTAAAATGTTTCAAATTTTTCCTAAAATGTTAAAAAACCTTACAGAATAAAAAAATTCCCTTCAAATCTTCCTTATTTTTTTTCTATTATTTTGAAACTCTTTTGAAATTTTTAGCACTCTTTTAAAATATTATTTTTTAAATTTCCCTGTATTGTTAGGATGAAAGTTTCATGATCCTAAGATTGTTAAAATTGTTTAAAGTGTTCAAAATTGTATTTCAAACTCTAAAAAAAATAATTAAAAAAAAATAAAAAAATAAAAAATGTGTTTAAAATTATAAGGTACCGATAGTTTCTTGTTTACTTGTAAATACAATATTTTTGTCGTTAGCTACAGTATATACCTTTCATTAATCGAAATTATGAATAGAATACATTTATAATTTTTAAAATATTTGCTTAAAACATTATTATTATGCTTTTATTATTAAAGAAACATTTATATTTCCTCCTTAAAAAAAATTCATAATAAACCAATCTTCAATAACATTGGGTACGACATTTTCGATAATTTTGTTCCAGCTACTTTTTTTACAGGATAAAAATTGAAAAATAAAATAAATAATAATATTTTGGAAAAAGTTTAATATCCCTGGATGCATTTTTTGATAAAGGATAAGAGTATTTTAACGATAACTGAAATGTATACCTTTCAGAGAAGAAGTCAATAAGACCGATGATCCTCCGTCGAAATCTGCTTTCCCATTCATCTTTAGCACCATCAATCACTTCCAGTATATTACTGATTCTCTTATTACGAATGGTTTTCACGATATCGGCATTATTCTGAAAAAATCAATACTTGAATTCCAAATTGCCCAACGGATCTTTTTAATTCAGAGTTTATAGGAATTTGTTTTTTTATTTTTTAATTAATTGTCCTTTAAAAGCGAAAAATAGAAGCAACTCTGGTACTGATAATAAAAAATTTTAATTGGAAGTAATAAAAACTGACACCAAATAAAACACGGCAAATGAAATACATTTGAATTTTAAAGTTTTTAAATTAGGGCAAAAAATTTTTTCAAATCAAATGCTCAATAATTGCCGGGTATAAAATGAAAGCTTATACAAGTTTTTAATTGCAATTTTTTTAATTGAATCCGGTTAAACTGAAAAATTTTATTTTATCTTTTTATACATTGTAAATTTAAATTATTTTTTTAAATTCACGCTATATCTTTCAATGGTATGAATTAAAGAATTTTAAGCAATTTTAAGCTAGAAACATTAATTTCTGCATTAACCTTTTTTTAGAAATCTTGTTAAATATTCTCTTAAAAATTATATTTACAAAATCATTAAAAAGTTTTTCAAGAATCTAATAATAATTTACTTATCTTGGAATTGGGACTTTTCTAAACAATTTTTGGAACATCTTGCAAAAGTACAAAATTGCCTTAAATTCACCCAGATTCTTTTCAGAAAATTGTCTTAAATAATTTAAAAAAACACTAATTTTTCTATAAATTTTGATACCAATTTTTTAAAATTTAAACTCTTCAAAAATGCTTGAAAAGCTAATAAATGTTCAAGGCGTCTGAATACATTTTAAACTCGCTCGATTACTTGCCAAATTATTAATTGTTTAATCGAGATTTATTATTCAAAACCTTTTTTTAATCTTTTTGAATTTTCTCTGAGAATTAATTTTTCAAAATAAGCTTCATTTCAAACTTTTCCACCAGACTGAAGAAAACTTGTTTATTTTCCTAAAAACTTAGAATGACGCTCTAAAAGCTTACAAATTTTATTTCAAAATGTTCAAAAATCTAAATTAATTTCTTCCTTTTTCAAAAACTTTTCAATAACAATTTTTTGTAATCAAATGCTCAATAATTTTCGGGTATGAAATAAAAGCTTATAAAACTTTTTAATTGCAATTTTTTTCATTAAATGCGGTTAAACTGAAAACATTTTATTTAGACTTTTTAGACAGTGTAAAATTAAATTATTTTTAAAAATTCACGCTGTATCTTTCAATGCTATGAATTTAGGAATTATTTTAAAATTTATAAATGTACAAAATCATATCATTTTAAGCAATTCTAAGCTAGAAACATTAAGTTCTTGGGATTCGGACTTTTCGAAACAATTTTTGGAATATCTTGAAAAAGTAAAAAAATGGCCTTAAAATTATCCAGATTTTTTCTTTAACATTTTGAAAATCTTATTAAATATTTTTTAAAGATAATTTAAAAAAAAACACTAATTTTTCTAGAAATATTAGAAAAAACTTTTTTTTAATTTAAAATTTTAAAAAATGCTTGAAAAGCTAATAAATTTTGTGTTCGGTATATTCAAAAGTCTATATTGTGTTTTAAATAAGTCTTTTGACATTTTTTAGGTTTTAAATAATATTTAAATCTTTTCAAAGCGTCTGAATATATTTTAAACTCGCTCGATTACTTGCCAAATTAATAATTGGTTAATTGACATTTATTATTTAAACCTTTTTTGAATTTTTTTGTATTTTTTGTTAGAATTAATTTTTTAAAATAAACATTATTTCAAATTTTTCCAGCAAACTGAAGAAAACTTGTTTATTTTCCTAAAAACTTAGTATGACGCTTAAAAAGCTTACAAATTTTATTTCAAAATCTTCAAATTTTTTTAATTATTTTTAAATTAGGAATAATTTGTAGTTTCAGTGGAACTTTTAACGTCAAAATCTGAAAAAAATGTCCTTCATTTTTTAACAGATTCAGAATCGCCTAGTAAAGTCAATTATTGTTTAATTCTTAATTTATAAACTGCAGTTAAATGTGATAAAAAAAGTTCTTGCTGAAAGTGTAATATTGTTTTAACTTTTGTGAAATCTTATATTTTTACTTTTCTGAAAGAAAATGCAAAAAATTATATTTGGATTTATCTGTATTTTTTATTAATTTTTTTAGAGCTTTCAAATAGAAAAAAAATTTGGAGTGGTATAGAGATTTATAGCCAAATATACACAAATTTATTTTTTTGTGACAAGCTTAAATTTAAAATTTTTGAACCCATTCCTGTATTCAGAAATATTTTTCAAGTCATGCCTAATTTAAGAATTAAAATAAAATGAATAAATCAAATAAAAAGTATAGTTCCTCTTTTTAGTTAATAGGCACGCAATGATCATTATGTGTCCATGAGATGTTATGTAATGGCCACTATATATCTATGACGTGATAATTTTTAATGGAATGTGTATGCATAACCATTACGTATCTATGAATTCAAAAAGAGGCGCTTATGAATCATGAAAAAGAGGTTCCTGCACGCAAGCTCGGCTCCTGCACGCGTTTTTTTTCTCCTGAAAGCGATTTCGATTCTTGCACGGTGGTTCGACTCCTGCAAGAATTTTTTTCTCCTGAAAGCGATTTCTATTCTTGCACGGAGGTTTGGCTCCTGCACGAGTTTTTTTCTCTTGAACGCAATGTAGATTCTTGCACGGCGGTTCGGCTCCTGCACGCAAGTTCGGCTCCTGCACGAGTTTTTTTCTCCTGAACGCAATTTAGATTCTTGCACGGCGGTTC
>JAAAKG020022261.1:0-15068 GCA_010014905.2 Druon quercuslanigerum | reverse complement strand
AAGAGATTAAAAAAGATACAAGTATTTTGAAATATGTTAGGGTATTTTAAAAAATTCTGAGGAATTTTCAGTTACTTGATGGTATAAAAAGGTAGGTTATTTTTTAACCTTCTAATAAATTAAAAAAATTAAAAGATTTTTAAATATTTTAGGGTATTTTTAAAGATTCCAAGAAATTTTTAATAGATTTCTATATTTTGAAGAGATTTCAGAGGACTTTTAAACATTTTCAAGAGATTTAAAGTTTCAAAGATTTCGAAAAACTAGAAATATTTAAAGGTTTTTTGAAAAAATTCCGAGGAATTTTCAGTAACTTGATGGTATCATAAAAAATGTAGGGTATTTTTTAATCTTTTAAGGTATTAAAAACAGTTTCAAGTAATTAAAAATATTTTAGGATATTTTTAAAGATTCCAAGGAACTTTCAAGAGCTTTAAGAAAGTTTCAAAGCATTTTTAAATCATTTTTTAGGCAAGTTTAAAAGATTGTTAGGACTTTTCCGAAGAATTTTCAGTAACTTGACGGTATTATAAAATAATAAAATGACTTTAGGGCAATTTTAAAACTTCTAAAGAATTTTTAAAACTTTCGTAGTATTACAAATACTTAAGGGCATTTTTAAAGATTCCAAGGAACTTTCAAGAGCTTTAAGAAAGTTTCAAAGCATTTTTAAATCATTTTTTAGCAACTTTAAAAGATTTTTAGGACTTTTCCGAAGAATTTTCAGTAACTTGACGGTATTATAAAATAATAAAATGACTTTAGGGCAATTTTAAAACTTCTAAAGAATTTTTAAAACTTTCGTAGTATTACAAATACTTAAGGGCATTTTTAAAGATTCCAAGGAACTTTCAAGAGCTTTAAGAAAGTTTCAAAGCATTTTTAAATCATTTTTTAGCAACTTTAAAAGATTTTTAGGACTTTTCCGAAGAATTTTCAGTAACTTGACGGTATTATAAAATAATAAAATGATTTTAGGGCAATTTTAAAACTTCTAAAGAATTTTTAAAACTTTCGTAGTATTATTACAAATACTTAAGGGCATTTTTAAAGATTCCAAGGAACTTTCAAGACCTTAAGCAGTTTCAAGGGATTTTGAAATAGTGTAAATAAATAAAATAAAATAATGCTTTTTTAAAAGATTTTTAGGATTTTTTTTATAGATATCAATAAGTAGGTGGGATTCCACGGGATTTAAAAGATTTTAGTATATTTTTAAAATTTCAAAAAATTCAAAATATTCTGAGGAATGTTTGATAGATTTTAATAACTTTAAGGGGATTCCGAAGGATCTAAAAAATATTTTAGGATTTTTCTTTAATTCCAAGGAACTTTTAAGAGATTTAACAACTTAAAAGATTTTAAAATATTTTAGGGTATTTTAAAAGATTCCAAGATTTTTTAATAGACTTTTAAAAATTTTCAAGAGATTTAAAAAGTTTCAAAGATTTAAAAAAATTGGAAATATTTTAGGTTATTTTGAAAGATTCCTAGACATTTTTAATAGATTTCAATCATTAGAAAGGATTTCGAAAGATTTTAGGAAATTAAAAAAAAATCCAAGTTATTTTCTTACAAATAATTAATGATTTAATGATATGTTGAAAAACTTTCAAGGAATTTTTAATAAATTTCAATAATTTGATGGAATTCAGACGGATCCCAAAAAGATTTGGGGATTTTTTTTTAAATTCCAAGGAATTTTCTACAGATTTAAGAAGTGCCAAATATTTCGAAATATTTTTGGGTATTTTAAAAGATTTCAAGAAATGTTCAATAATTTAAAGGTACTCCAAAGGGGTTTAAAGATTGCATGGGATTTTTTTAACTTTCAAGGAATTTTTAAATAGTTTATAAGGATTTAAGCCATTTCAGGGTATTTAAAAATATTCCAAGGAACTTTTAATAGATGTCAATAATTTGAAGGTGATTTCAAAGGAATTCAAAGATTTAGGATATTTTTAAAAATTCCTAGAAATTCTAAAAGTTTCAAGTATTTTAGGGTATTTTAAAAGATTTCAAGGAATTTGCAAAAGCTTTCAATTATTTTAAGGGAATTCCGAAGAATTTAAAGAAGATTTTAGTATATTTTTTAAAATTCTATGGAGTTTTCAAGAGATTTAGAAACTTTCGAATATTTGAAGTATTTAAAAAGATTGCACGGATTTTTAAGTCATTTAAAGGCATTAAAAAGGGCTGTAAATATTGTAGGTTAATTTTAAAGATTTCTAGAAAAAATTTTGAAAAGTTTTAAAGAATTTAAAATATTTTAGGATGTTTTTAAAAATTCCAAGGAATGTTAAAAGATTTTAAAAGTTTCAACGAATTTCAAAAAATTTTAAAAACTATTTAATAATTTTTCAACGAATTTTCAAGAGCTTTAAAAATTGTCAAGAGTATTTTTAAAAATTCCAAGCTAATTTCGAGAGATGTAAAAAGTTTGAAATATTTTAGTTTTGGTTTTAATTCTAAGGAATTTGCAGTAAGTTGAAGGTATTACAAATAATTGAAGATTTTAATTTTTTTAACTTATAAGGAATTTTTGAAAATTTACAAAAGTTAAAAAATTTTCCAAAGAATTTTCAAAAGTTTTAAAGATTTCGAAACATTTGAAATATTTTAGGGTATTTTGAAAGATTCCACGGAATTTTCAATAGTTTAAAGGTATTCCAAAGGATTGTAAATTATTTATTTTATAATTATTTTTTAAACTTTAAAGAAAATTTGAAGCTTTTAATAGATTTCAATAAATGGAAAGGAGTCCGAAGGATTTAAAAGATTCTAGGGTATTTTTGAAGATTTTAAAAGTTTCAAAGAATATCGAAAAATATGAAATATTTCAAGAAATTTTTTAAAGTTTCAAAGAATTTTAAATATTTTATGGTACTTAAAATATTCCAAGGAATTTTCATGACCTTTAAAAAATTTCAAGGGTTTGCAAAACATTTCAGTGGATTTTTAATATTTTAGGATATTTAAATATTTTAAGTATTTTCGTGAGATTTAAAAAGTTCAAAATATTTTAAGGTATTTTTAAAAATCCCGAAGAATTTGCAGGAACTTGAAGTTATTACAAGAATTGATGATTTCAGGATATTTTTAAAACTTTCAAAGATTTTTCTTAAAGTTTCAAAAGATTAAAAATATTCCAGGGAATTTTAAATAGATTTCAATAATTTGAAGGGAATTTCGAAGGATCTAAAAAACATTTGAGGATTTTTTTGGTGTAAACTCTAAGGAGTTTTCAAGAAATTAAAAATGTTTCAAATATTCTGAAACATTCAAGATATTTTACGGTATTTTAGAAGCCTCCAAATTTTTTTTAATAATTTGAAGATATTCCAAAGGGTTTTAAAAGTGTTAGGGTATTTAAAACAAATTTTTTTTAAACATTCCACGGAATTTAAAAATATTTTAAATATTTTAAGGTGTTTAATAGATTTCAAGGCAAAATGATACTACGAGATTTAAAAAAATTTCATGGTGTTTTGAAGAATTTCGGACGATATATGGAATGATTTTATAGGACTTACAAGGTTTTAGAATATCTCAAAGTATTCTAAAAAATTTCAGGAAATATGAGATTTCATCTAATTTTACAGGATTTTATAATATTTTAATGGATTACAAAATATTTTAGGATATTTTAAAAAGTTCGAAGGAATAGTCCAATTATTTTAATAACTTTGGAGGATTTCAAAGACTTAAGGGTATATTTTCTTTTAATTTCAAGGGATTGAACAAGATTGGAAATATTTTAAAGCGTATTTTTAAAAATTCGAAGAAAATGTTCAAGATCCTTAAAAATGTCAAGGGAATTTAAAAAATCGTAAGAGCATTTAAAGTAATTTAGGGTATTTTAAAATATCTTAATAGATTTTTAATTAATTTCAGTAATGTAATGGAATTTCAAAGGACTAGAAATATTTCAGGGGTTTTTAAAGATTTCAAGGAATTTTTTTGTTGATTTTGATCTTTAATATTTTAGGTTGTGTATTTTAAGATATTAAAAAAATTGAATGAATTTCAGATATGGAACGTTTTTACAAAAAATATAAGGTTTTATGATATTTTTAAAGTTTTTAAGATGTTTTATAAGATTTCCGACGATTTGAATGATTTTAGTGAATTTGAAAAGCTATCCAGGCATTTGAATAAATTTTCCAGAATTTCAACGAATTTATTCACCAGAAATGAGGCATTTCGAATGGTTTTAAGGTTTTTAAATATTTTTGGAAGTTCATTTGAAATTCGCCCCGAATTCTTATTAATTTATCCTGAATTCTTTTAATTTTTTTGGAATTTTCTTGAAGTCTTTTAAACTTACCTTGAATTCTTACATATTTCATGAAATTCAAGCTAATTTAAATAAAAAGTCGAGTGATTTTTTTCCAATTCACTTGATTTTTTGTTTAAATTAGCTTGAATTTTTATGCATTTTCTCGAATTCTCCTCATTCTTCTTAAATTTATCTTAATTATATCTAGTTTTACTGAAATAAGAGTTTCTTAACATTTTTTAACATTTTTTCCAGTTTATTTAAATTTTGTTTAATTTCTGTTAAATTACATTTTGTAATATAATTTGTTTCATTGTTAATTTATGAATTTTCTGCATCATCAACTGTGCTTATACAAATTTTCAAATAAAAAATTTTACTTCGTTATAAAATTTATTTCTAAATCTTCCTAAACATGACTGATAAAAGAGAAAATTTAAATTGTAAATGATTGTTTCATAGTCGGAAATAATTTTTTTTAACATTCCACTACCAGGCTATAATTTTTAAACTTTCTTATATTTTTAAAGAGATAAGTATAATTAAATTATGAGCAAATACTTATTTTGAAGAATTCGAAAAAAAATCGAAGCTTTTTAATAATTATAAAAAAGTTGAGAGGTGTAATGTTTTTCCATATTTCTGGGAACATTTTTGATATCTTAGGTTTTATTTTAAAAGAACAATTTTGAGTTTTAAAGATTTAAAAATGTATGAGAAAAAAAATATGGAAGACTTTAAAACAATTTTTATAGTAATTCCAAAACATGTCTAATGATTTCCTAAACATTTTTCAAGTGTGTAGAAGATTTAAAAAAATATATTTCAGTTCGGTAAGATTGAAAAATCAAAAAAGAATCGAGTATGATTGAAGAGATTCAAAACGAAGTTTAAACATTGGACGATTTTTAGAATTTTAGATTTTGAAAGATTTCAATAAATAGGATTCCCAAGGATTAAAAATATTTTAGGATATTCAAAAAAATTTCAAGGAATTTCGAAAGATTTTTAAAGTTTTAAAGATTTTCTATAAATCTGAAATATTTCAGGGTATTTTTAACGATTCCAAAGAAATCCCAGTAATTTGAATGTATTCCAAGAAATTTTCAAAAGCTTAAATTCCGATGAATTTTAAATATTTTAGGATATCTTGAAAAAATCCTACAAATTTTAAGTAAAACTTTTAAATTCTTATTTTTTAGTAAAATTTTTAATAAATGTTTAATAATGGGAAATAATTCTGTTCTTAACATTTCACTTACACACTATAATTTGAAAACTTTCATATATTTTATAAAAGAGATAACAATATTGAATTTACGGGTAAAAACTTATTTTGAAGAATTCGAAAAAAATAGAAGCTTTTTTAGTACTTATGAAATATTTGAGAAAATTGAATTTTTTCAAGATTTCTGGGAAAATTTTTAATATCTTACATTTTATTTTGAAAGAATAATTTTTAGTTTTAAAGATTGAAAAAAATCGCGCAGACTCAAGAAATATTTAATAGAATTGAAGAGATTTAAAAAGAATTTTAAACTTCCAAAGATTTCTAAAAATGCAGATTCTTAAAGACTTTTGAAAAATAAACTTTAGGAGCTTTAAAAGAATTTCGAATGGTTTCAAGGGAATAAACAAATTTTTTTTAAATTCCTGGGAAATTTCGGAAGGTTATAAGGCAGTTTTTTGCATTTTGAATGATTTTTGAAAATTTTGAGAAAAATTCGAGTCAGTTAAAAATACTTTCAGGAATTTAAGATGTCTTTAATAGATTATAAAAATAATTTAAAACTTGGAAACATATCCGAAAATGTATAAAATATTTTTTCATTCTTTCCAAACTTTTAAAAATCCTAAACATCTTTTAAAGACTCAAATTTTTCCAAATATTTTGTCAAATTCTATCAAGTAAGAAAATTTCTTAAAAATCTTCTAGATTCTTTTCTGGCACATTTGAAATATTCAAAAATCCTTCTTTTTTTTAATTTTCTCAAGCATCTGATATAAAATTTATTTATACAAATTTAAAAACAAACTGATAATACTTATTTTTTTGTTCTTAATTCTCGGAATTTAATTTCGACTCGAATTAAAGTGTTCAAAAACTTTTTACATTTTTATGTTATATTATTAATAATATTATTTTGTCACTTTTTTCAAATAAATTAGACTGAGGCAGCCCTGAAAATAACAAATTTAAATTCAAAATTGTATTATTCCATTGATGAAAGTTTTTATATTAAAAAATTCTACAAGATTCGAATTTTGGTCTTTAAATAATAATGGTCAAAGAATACGAAAAATTTTGGAAATGAATTTTTGCTAATTTACTAAAAAGTATTTTATTTCTTACCCTTTAAAATCGTCGACATCCATCGTCCTCGCTCTCTTTTCTTCAACATTCGCTTCCTTCAAAACATTGCATATCATTTCCTTTACGTCAAAGTCTTCAGGAATAGGCTACGAAAAATAATGCAAATTTTACGACCAAATTTGTGGCAATTAGGAAATAAAAACAAGAATCCAAGATTGAATTTGGACACCTATTTTTTGTAAAATGACACTAATATGACTATTTTCTCAAATTTCTCGCCAATGCAATTATTTTTTACACTTTATTTTTAAACATATTTTTAATTTTCTTTGCTAGATTGGCTAAAATAACATCCATGATCCCAAAAATTAAAATTTCAATAGATTTCCATGGATAAAAAATAGTATTGATCTATACTTTATTTTTATTTATATATTTTTTAATGTTATACTTTTAGTTACACTTCATTTATCTGATTTGTTTTTTATTTTATACTTTATATTATTTTTTCTTATTCATATTTTATTTTTAGGAAAAATTTCTATTTATTGATGGCAGGCTTTTCTTCGTTTTAACACTTAAAAGAAAATCTAACTATTTTTGGTTAAAAATTTTAATATTTAGTTCAAAATTCGAGTTAAAATTAAATTATTTTATTAAAAATTCAACAATTGTGTTAACAATTTCATAGAAATTCTTTTTGTTTCTTGAAAATTCATCTCTTTCTTTAGAAATTCCACTTTTTTAAATTAAAAATGCTACTGTCTGTTGTTAAAAATTAATCTGTTTCGGCTAAAAATGAACTTGTTTGTTTAAAATTAAACTGATTTGTAGAAAACTTTTATTTTTGGCTCGAAAATTTAACAAATTAGTACAAAATTGAACTATTTGCTTGAAATTTGATGTATTTTTTAATATTATTCGTCTTTTTCTTGGAAAATCAATTGTTTTGATTAAAATTAAAACTCTATGGTTAAAAATTAATCAGATTTTTTAAATGATACAACTGTTTTTTTGTAAATTTATCTTCGCTTTTGTTGAAAATTCTTACTTTTTGTAGAACAGCAATTTTTTTGAGCTAAAAATGCAACTGCTGGATTGAAAACTAATTTGTTTTACTTGCAGATTCAAGAATTTTATTAAAACTCCGCTTATGTTGGGTGAATCAAACTGTTTCTAATTCTAAATTAAGTTTCCGTTGTTAAAATATGAACTATTACATTTTTTCATGAAAATTCATCTTTTTAGGTTCAAAATTAAACTCCTTGGTTAAAATTTTTTAACTTCAAATGTAACTATTTTATTAATAATTACTTCTTTTCAATGAAAAGTTAACTAAACCATTTTTGGTTAAAAATATATCTTTTTAGTTTAGAAATTAATATAGTTAGAAAAATTTTCGAAACTTAAAATTAATGAAATCAAATCTGAACTAACATCACACTCTTGTTTAAAATATTCAGTTAAAAGTTATGTTATTGTTTGAAAATTATTTTTTTTTTTTTAGAAAATTATTATTTTTTGTTAAAAATTCAACTATTTGGTTAAAAATTTATGTATTTTTTGGAAATTCGTCATTTATAAAAGAAAATCAATTTTTTTGTTTGAAAATTCTACTATTTCTTTCCAAATTTATCTATTTTGTTACGAATTCATTCTTTTTAATAAAAAATTAATCTTCTGTGTTGAAAATGCATATTTTTGGTTAGGAATGAAACTGTATGGTAAATAATTAATCTGTTTTAGTTAACGATTCAAGTACTTTGTTAAAATATAGTGGTTCATTTTTAAATCCAACTGTTTTTTATGTTAAATTAAAAAATTGTTTTCTTGAAATATCAACTTTGGAATTTTTTGTTGAAAATTTAATTTTTTTGTTTGAAGATTAATAATTTTAGTGAGTCCTTCTTTTCGTTGAAATTTTTTTCTTTTAACTGAAAATTTAACTATTTTTAATAAATAAAAACAGTCTTGTGAAAAAATGGTTCTTTTTTTATGGAAAATTAATTCCCTTAAATGAAAAGTTAACTACTACATTTTTTGTGAAAAATTTGGTTGAAAATTCAACTATCTGGTTAAAAATTTATGTGTTTTGATGAAAATTCGTCTTTTTCGTAGAAAAATAATCTTCTGTGCTAAAAATACATTTTTAAAAATTAAAATATTTTTTTATAAATTAACCTGTTTGGATTGAGGATTCAAATTTTTGTTGAAAATACATTATTAGTTGAATTCAAAATTTTTTCTTTATCAAAAATGATAGTCTTCTTGATTAAAATATCAACTATTAAATTTTTTTTTAATTCTCTTTTAGTGTTGAAAATACCACTTTATGGGGTCTCAGAGTATTTGAAAGATTTAAACATTTTTAAAAGAATTTCTTAGAATTTCAGAAAATTTGAAAGGATTTCCAAAAGATATCCAGGATATCAACGATTTTTAAAATATTTTAAATGATTCTAACGGATTTCTATAAAACTTTATAGAACAAACACATTTTTTTACGAATTTCCGAGATTTTAAATGATTAAAAAAGATTTTTAAATATGGCAAGGGGGATTTAAAAATATTGATCTGTAATTGTTCTAAGATTCCCTTCCTTATTTTTTTCTCGTCTTCTTTAATTTTTCTTTTAAATACAATCAAAAAAATATTTACAAGAAACCATTCAACACCCTTTTCAAGACTTGTTTTTTATTGTTGTTAAAAAAAAACTTTGTCCTAACTTTTTATTTTGTTATTTCAAATTTGAATAGTTGGCCTATTTATTTTGCTTTAAATTTTCAAGAATTTCTGATTTAAATCTGAATATTGAAAGTTAAAGTTGACTTTCAATGTATATTTATTCCTAATTCCTCAAATTTCAATAATGAAAATCCATTATAATTTTTGTATAATTCTAGAAATGGCAAAAGCCTCAAGTATTATTAAAAATATTGACTCTACCGTATTTGATAAACTACAGTGGATTTTGTAGTTTTTCTCGATAACTGCTAAAACAGTAGATTGTTTAAAAGCTGCAGCTAAAGTTTTGTTTTTCCGAACAAAGGCAATTCTGGTGAGACCATCCCATTCCTTATAATCGATTGGCGGCGGCGGATTTCTCGGTTCTATCCTGACAACATTGGATTCTACTTTTGGTGGTGGTCTGAAATTGTTTTTTCCAACTTTCATCAACATATCGACTCTTGCTAATAGTTGTGTATTGATACTGAGACGACAGTAGGCTTTGTCACCTGGTTTTGCGACCAGTCGCTCTGCAAATTCTCTTTGAAACATGAGAACAGCACATCTGGAAAAAATTTGATTTTTAAATCTGTAACTCTTTCCTGAAACATTGCATATGGAAGGAGGATAAAATAATGTAATATAATTGAAAAGTCTTTTAAGTAAGTTTAAAGATTTTATTTTATTTTTAAAAATTTAAAGGAATTTTAAAAAAGGTATTTATAATAGATGTCAATTCAGGGTGTCTACTCTACCTGGAAAATCTGGAATTTTTTCGAGAGCGCAGCTAATTTTTTTTAAATTGCAATAATAAATGGAATAACATGCTCTTTTTTGTTTAAAATTAACTTTTTGACTGAAATTTCAGTTTATTAATTAATTGAACTATTTTTCTGAAAATTTGTTTCTTGTTTTTTTTTTGTTGAAAAATTATTTTTGGTTGAAAATATTAACCTTTTGTTATAATTCAATCTTCTGGGCTGAACAAAATTCTTTTTAGGGGAAATTTAATGATTTTAGTTAAGGACTCATCAATTTATTTCAGAATTCATGTTTTTGGTTGAAAATTCAACTATTTAAGTTGACGAATCATTATTTTAGTTCAAAATTCGTAGCTTTCATTGAAAATGCATTTTTAACTAAAAATTTAACTATTTAATTGCAGGGATTTCAGAATTTTATTTCAGAGTTGAAAGAAAGAGTTTTCTTGAAGAATTAAAATTTTTGTTTAGAACTGGGAATTTTCAACCAATTCTGAGATGTAATTGGAATTTATTCAGCAGAATAACAATTTTCAAACAAAATTATTACTCTGTGTTGAAACAAGGTATTTTCGAGAAAAAATTAAATTATGAATTGGTACAGGGGATTTTTATAAAAGAATAAAAATTTCAGATTCAAATCACGTGGATTTATATTTTTAGATCTGAATCTGAATCTTTGAACTCTAAAATTTACAAGAGTTTAAGATTTTTAATTCGGCAGTTTAACTGCATTTAATTTTAAATTGTTCAGTTTGAAAGTGTTAGTACCTTCCATTTTATACGCGTAAATTATTATTCATTTGAATACAAAATTGCTGAATGGAACAAAATTTCACATTCAATTTCCAAAGTTTAAAATTCAAGAGTTTCACTTTGAATGTTTTAATTCGCAGTTCAGTTTTTATTACTTCAAATGGAACAATTTTTAGATTTAGTGTTCGATTTTTTAAATTTCACTGACCGCAAAAAATGTTTGCAAATCGGGACAAAACCGGGAAATGGCCGAGAATTTTGTTCTTTAATTAAAACGACCACCCTCGCTAGGACTTGCATTTTTAGTTTGAATCGTAAAAAATAACATTGAATATAAACAAATTAAATTTATGGAAAAACGACACAAGTTGCAACAAAATGTTCACTAATAATCAGGGTGTCTACCCTGCCTGGAAAACCTGGAATTGTCAGGAGATTTTTATATATCTGGAAAAACCTGGAAATGTCAGGGAATTTTTGTTGAAGTCAGGGAATTTTTTCAAGAGCGTAGTTAATTTTTTTTAATTGCAACATTAAATGGAATAACACGTTTTTTTCTTTAAAATCAATTGTTTAACTGAAAATTTGTTTCTTCTTTTTTGTTATTGAAAATTAATTTTCCTACTTAAAATATAACTATTTAATATTTGGTTCAAAAATTACTTTTTGGTTGAAAATATTGACCTTTTGTTATAATTCAATCTTCTGGGCTAAAAATAATTCTTTTTAGGGGAAATTTAATGATTTTAGTTAAAGACTCATCAATTTATTTCAGAATTCATGTTTTTGGTTGAAAATTCAACTATTTAACCTGACGAATCATTATTTTAGTTGAAAATTAATAGCTTTGGTTGAAAAGGCATTTTGTAACTGAAAATTTAACTATTCAATTGCTGTTTGACCATTTATCTTTTTAATTTAAAATTCATGTATTTCCAATAAAATTCGTCTTCATTAATAAAAACGATTCTTCTCTTCCATTTTTGTTTGAAAATGGATATTTTTTGTTTGAAATTTAACTATATGGTTGCAAATTTGTTTTATTTGTATTTGATAATGCAAATATTTTATTGAAAATTCATGTATTTTTAATTTTGACTTTAATTTTCTTGTCTGCCTGGTCTAAAAGGGTAGAAAATTCATCGTGTTGGTTAAAAATAGCACTACTTTGTTCAAAATTGAAATCTTTTCTCAAAAAATCATATTTGTGTTTTAAATTTATTTATTCTAGATAAGGTTGATCATTTTTGTTGAAAACTCATTAGTTTGGTTGAAAATGTAACTGTTTAGTTAAAAGTGGGTCTTCTTTTTTTTAAAATTCAACTTTTTTGTTAAAAATTCATATATTTAATTTAAAAATTGTCTTTCTTCCTCGAAAATTATTTTTTCAACTTAAAATATAACTATTTAATATTTGGTTGAAAAATTATTTTTGGTTAAAAATTTTGACCGTTTGATATAATTCAATCTTCTGGGCAAAAATAATTCTTTTTAGAGAAAATTTAATGATTTTAATCAAAGACTCATCAATTTATTTATAAATTCATGTTCTTGGTTGAAAATTCAACTATTTAAGTGGTCGAATCATTATTTTAGTTGAAAATTCGTAGCTTTCGTTGAAAATGCATTTTTAACTGAAAATTTCACTATTCAATTGCTATTTGACAATTTATCTTTTTAATTTAAAATTCTTGTATTTTCAATCAAATTCGTCTTCATTGATAAAAACGATACTTCTATTCCATTTTTGTTTGAAAATGCATATTTTTTTGTTTGAAATTGAACTATTTGGTTAAAAATTGGTTTTATTTGTATTTGATAATGCAAACATTTTGTTGAACATTCATGTATCTTTGATTTTGACTTTAATTTTATTGTTTACATGGTCTAAAAGGGTAGAAAATTCATTGTGTTTGTTAAAAATAAAACTACTTTCTTCAAAATTGAAATCTTTTCTCAAAAATTTATCTTTTTGTTTAAAATTCATTTATTTTAGGTAAAGGTTCATCATTTTTGTTGAAAACTCATTAGTTTGGTTTAAAATTTAACTGTTTAGTTAAAAGTGAGTCTTCTTTAATTGAAAATTCAACTTTTTTGTTAAATTTCATATATTTAATTTAAAAATTGTCTTTCTTGGTAGAAAACTAATTTTCCTGTTTGAAAATTAATCGTCTTGTTTAAAAATCCATTTTTTGCTTAAAAATTAAAGTGTTGCAATTATTGATTATTTTAGTAAAGATTTCATCTTTTTGGTTGGAAATAAAACTATTCGGTAAAAGGTTAAATTAAATTGGTTTAAAAAATAAATCTTTTTTTTGTGTATGAATAACTTTTTTAACTGAAAATTTAACTATTCCATTATTGCTTGAAAAATGATATTTTCTAGTTCAAAATTCAGCTATTTGTCTGAAAATTGATATTTTTCAGTTGAAAATTCAACTCGTTGATTAAAAATTAATGCACCTTCTCGAAAAATCGTGTTTTAGTAGAAAATTAATCCTTTTGGTTGAAAATTCAATTATTCAATGGGAAATGCATGTATCTTTTTGAAAACTCTAAATTTCTACGTAAAAAGTTAGGAATTCGAAGCGGTTTAAGTTAATTTTTAATACAGTACTCACATTACTTGACCTAAATATGCACTAAATTTTAAGTATAAGTAGATAAAATAAAAATGTGTATGAATTTTTATTCAAATTCATGTACTTTAGAGACGAATGCGAGAAATGATTAATCATGTTTTAGCAATATTTAATTATTTATTTAATCTATCGTGCTAAAATATTTAAAAATGTGTTGTAATATTAAATTCCTACAAAAAAAGGGAAATTATTTGTAATAAACTTGAGATAACTGGAAAAAACCTGGAATTTTCAGGGAATTTTTTTGCAGGATTTTAGGTATTTTTGTAACTTCCAAAGAATTTTCAAAAGCTTTAAAAAGTTTCAAGGAATTTCAAAAGATTTCAGGGGATTTAAAATATTTTGATGTATTTTTTAATAATTCAAGGAATTTCGAAAGGTTTTTAATCTCTAGAAATTTGAAATTTGAACTATTTGAGGGATTTTTGGGTATTTAAACAAATTTGAAGGAAATTTCTAGAGGCTTCAATACATTTTTAAGATTTTAGGATACTTTTTTTAAATGCCAAAGAATTTTCAGCAGCTTTACAATTTTGCAGTGGATTGTAAAAGATTTTAAAGAATTTAAAATATTTAGGGTCATTTTAAAAGATTCCAAGGAGCTTTTAAATTATTTTAATAATTTGAAGGTATTTCAAAGAATTTTAGAGGTTTTAGGTATTTAAGCGATTGCAAAAGATCTAAAAGTATTTAAAACATTTTAAAGTACTTCAAAAGATTCTGCAAAAATGTTAACTTCTTTCAATAACTGAAGGAATTTTAAAGAGTTTTAGAGATTTCTGGGCGTTTATTTTTTTTAAAAAGAATTTTGAAGCGATTTCAGAACATTTTTAAAATTTTATGATATTTTTTTATAACTTCCAAAGAATTTTCAAGAGCTTCAAAAAGTTTCAAGGAATTTCGAAAGATTTCAGGAGATGTAAGATATTTTGATGCATTTTTAAAGATTTCAAGGAATTTCGAAAGCTTTTTAATTATAGGATACTTTAAGATTCCAAAGAATTTTTAACACATTTAAATAATTTGAAAGAAATCCAAATAATTTGAAAGATTTCTGTTATATTTTTAAAAGTTCTAAAGATTTTTGAAGAGCTTTAGAAAAGTTTAAAGGAATTTTACACGATTCCAAAGGATTTAGAATCGTTTAGGGCATTTTCAAAAATTTAAAAGAATTTGCAGTAACTTGAAGGATTGAAAAGATTTTAGGGCATTTTTAAATCTTCCAAGAAACTTTTGAAATCTTTAAAAGATTTTAAATATTTTAGGGGGTTTAAAAAATTCCAAGGTCTTTAAAAAAATTCCAGGACATTTTCAAAAGATTTAAAAAGATTCAAATATTTCGAAAATTTTTGAAAAAATTAGGGCATTTAAAAAGTTTCCAAGAAATTTAAAAAATTTTAAACGATTTAAAACATTTAAGGATATTTTGAAAATATTAAAAGGATTTAACATATTAACTTTTATTTAATAAATTATAGTATATACATATAGAATATATATTATAGTATATATAACAAAAAATAAATTATATATATCAAATAATTATATAAATTATAATATACTTAATTAAACGACAAAATTAAATTATT
>JAAAKG020022250.1:0-20226 GCA_010014905.2 Druon quercuslanigerum | reverse complement strand
TACAAGTTTTAAATATTTAAATGCGGAAATACACAATTAATAATATTTCAATATATAATTATCCGTAATTGAATGCTTCTAATTTGAAATTTTTCACTTTTGAATGTAATTAAACCTAATTAATGAATTTAAATTTAAAATAATCAATAATTAAAACTTTAATTTCTAAACTCTACTTTAAAACTAAATATATACGCATGTTCCCATTTTTCGAATTTGAGTGATTGCAAAAGCTTTCAATTAAAAAAATTTAAACCTTTAATGACTCCACAATTAAGAATTTAAATACAGTATAACTGATGAAAGTAATTGTTCATTTTTAATCATCGAATTTCAAATAATTCGATTTAGAACGTTTTTCGCTCAAAAATGTGTAAGTTTAAAACACTAACAATGTAACATTCTTAAATTTACAAAGCTTCAATTAGAATATACGCAATTTGCAATGGTTTCGATTTTAAACTGCTAGAAAACTAAGATAAGAATAATAAATATGAGTGACTTTTCAGAAAAGTTAATACATAATTGTATTATTAATTATAACAGTGAGATGAGTCCGAGACCTCCAAATAAATTATTAAGACATATAAAACTTTTAATGTACAAACCTGTCGTGAACCAGGTGCAGCGATATTGACAATTCCGGCAGCCTGTTTCTGCTGGAGGTAGGTTATGAATCCAGTTTGAAGATTCTTGCTCTGCTGAAGAACATCCAGATGGTCACGACCACAGGGAAGTGCTAGCAGCATGCAGTGCTCATTATCAGTCTGTAAAAATAAAATAAAAGAGATATTTACATGTAGAAATATAAAAAAACGAATCACTACGATCTCACATTTCTGCAACTTGAGGACTAATTAGCCAGTTTAATAATCAAATTACATGTTTCCATTCCAAAAAGTTCCCTTCCGAAACCGTTACGAAAAATATTACAGTTTAATTCAGTATAGGCCTGTAATTATTTCCCTGAAATGAATTTCTCATAATTTTTCCGCTATTATAGAAAAAGTATTATAGAAAATCATAACATGTAAGGGCATCCGTACAGAAACAAGTAATGCTAAAATATTCAAAGAAACGATTTAAAAAATAGAGAAACTATAAATAAATTATTTATTTAATCCGGGATTTCCTATTTTTTAAGGGATTTCCTAGATTTCTACAGGATTCTAAAAGAGTTTAAAGTGTTCTAATACAAGGTGTCTACTCAAATCCTGGAAAAAAATTCCCTGAAAATTCGAGGTTTTTTCCAGATATTTATTTTTTTTAGTTTCTAGGAATTAAATTAATATTACAATTCATTCTTAAATATTATAGCACGATAGTTTAATTAAATAATTAAATAATACTAAAAACATAATTAATCATTTTCAACAAAAAAGATTAATTTTCTATCCAAAAGACGATTTTACAGTAAAATACATTAATTCTCAATCAAACAGTTGAATTTTCAGCTGAAAAAGGTCAATTATAAAATTAAAAGCTAAATTTGGAACTAAAAAAGATTAGTTTAAACCAAAAATGAAAGAGTTCAATTTTCAGTTTAAAAAAATATGTTACCACAAAAAAAAACAGGTTTATTTTTAAAACAAGTGTTATTTAACTTTTAACCAAGCAGTTTTATTTTCAACCGAAAAGATGAATTAATTACTTAATTGAGCCATATTTAATTGCAATACTTGAATTTCAAAGCAAAAATATGTATTTGCAAACAGGAAGATTAACTTTCTACCAAGACGATTAAAAAAAAAGGAATTTTAAAGAAACAAGTTGTATTTTCGACTAAAACGACCAATTTTCAACTAAAAAGTTTAATTGTCCACAAAACTAATGACTTTCCAAATTAAATTATGTATTTTTATCTGAAACAAATGAATTTTAAACAAAGAGATTAATTTCTGAGAGAAGAGTTAAATTTTCTACCAAGTAGTCTTATTTTCAACCAAAAAGATGAATCTTCAACCAAAATGATGAATATTTATATTTTTTCGACCACCAAAGAAGACAAATTTGATATAAAATACATGAATTTTAAATTAAAAAGATAATTTGCCAATAAGCAATTAAATAGTTAAATTTTTAGTTAAAAATTAATGTTTAAAGAAAGAGTTGAATTTCCAACTAAAAGGATGTAATTTTTAATTCGAATATAATATTATAAGAACAAAAAGGTTAGCTTTCAACCCAGAAGGTTAATTTCTAGCAATAAAGTCAAAAAAAGAAGTCAACTAATTTTCAACAAAATAGTTAAGTTGCAACTGGATTAGTTACATTTTCAGTAAACAATTTAAAAAAATAACTCATTTTCAACCAAGGAGATGAGTTTTCAAATAAAATTATGAATGTTTAAAAAAAATTAATTTTTAACAAAAGAGTACCTGTAACCAAAGTTATTCAACCTTCATTAATAAAATACGAATTCGGAACAAGAAGTCTATTAGTTGATATTTCGACCAAAGAAGATTTAAATTTCTAATAAAAAACAATGGAATTCAACCAAAACGAACGAATTAAAAAATAAATAAATGAATGAATTTTCAATCCGATACTTAAATTTTCAACTACCACCGATCAATTTTCAACTATACACAGAATAGTTTAACTTTCAGTTTAAAAATAAAATTTATTTCAAACAAAAGATCGTGTTATTTAATTTAATATTGCAATTAAAAAAAAAAGAGTATTCTCTCGAAAAAATTCCCTGGCTTTAAAAAAAAATCTTTGAAATTTCCAGTTATATAAAAATCCCCTGGCTACTTCAGGTTTTCTAGGTACGGTAGACACCATATAATAGATCAACGGATTTTTAATGATTTTGTCAGATTTCATTCAAATTCCACCGGATTTTAAATAATGATTTCAAAGATTTATAAAATGTCAAAACATCAGGAGATTTTAAGGGATTCCAAAGAACTTCCAAAGACTTTTAAATCCAGGTTTAACATAGAATTTAAATTCTTTTGGAAAATTCCCTGGACTAACTAAAAATTATCATTCTTTCCAAAAGAAAATGCCCATTTCAAATTCAGAGGTACAAATATTTATTCCAGAATTCCCTGTTCCAAATCATAATTACATTTTTTATTTTGTTATTTGAAAACGTTAATATTTCTCTCCTTGATTGAAAAATATATATGTTTACAATTTCAGATAAAAATCATCATTATTGACAAAAAGTACTTTAAAATTCATTTTAGTAGAAATGAATAAAAATCCCAGCCTTTTATCGCTTTTTCGGTCAGATAGACACCCTGATTTCCTATAATACTTTAGTGTGAGGACCTGATGGTAAGAATTTAAAAAGAGAACACACCTGCATCTTCCTCGCGACTCCTTCGACCTGAGTTTGCTCAAGCCTCATTCTCTGGGCGATCCTGAGAGGTGGAGTGGATCCATCACTATTGCAAGGAAGACTCTCCCTGGCGACATTGGGATTTCCAAAGACAAAATGCATCTGCACAGCAGCCTGATCATTCTTCAGTGCCAACAATCCTTGCCACATGACCGGATACCTTTGCAGCAACATCAGAAGAGAATCAGACTGAGGTGGGACTTGAGCCGCATGAGGTGGAGTCGCGACCAATTGCTTCCTGGACCTGTCAGGTGTGATGGATCTCTCAGTTGGAGCTTCGCTCGCAGCCATTGGATACTGGGAACGAATATGAGCCGGTGGTGGATCGTAGTAGGCTCTTTGAACTGCCACTGTACTTCCGGCGTTGTACTGAGGTGGAGGAGGAAGACGAGCATTTCCGTGAAGCATGTAGACCTGGGCGACCTGGGGACTGTCTGTTGTCCTGTCATGAGGAGTCCGGGTGTTGCGTCGTAATTCCAAAGGTGGACTGTGGCTCTCTTCTCCACCAGCTTCCAATTTTGGATCCAGAGGCAAGTGCGGAGATCTAGTTCCTGGGACGTGGTAGGCAATTCGAGGAGCTGTTAAAACTTCTTGCTGTGCTCGAAGATATTGGTACTGATAAGCATGTGGATGAATATAGTGGGATGGCAGTTCCCCGGCTCTTGACAGACTGCCAAAGTGATTGACAACGTCGCCCTGAGAATTGAGATTAAACTTTGTAAAGTTTTGTTTTCCAAATTGGGATCGTGATGATTTTATAAGTATATAAGCGAATACAAGCTTTAAGACCAGAGTTGAGAGGATTGAGAGAAGCGAGAATAGCCTTAATTTTGTTAAGACGATCTAAAAGCACGTTGAAATCATGATTTTTTGTGTGTAGATTTTAGTAAAAAGCGTGGGTTGTAAGTACCTGAGAAGCATTAGCATGATGATGGGCAGGTGGGGGCAATGGAGGGCTTTGGGAGCGATGAGGGGGGACGAGTCCATACTGTCCCCCTGGCGATGGAGCTGCACCCGCACTCCCATGCTAGCCAAAACCAAGCAAAGTTAGTTAATTTTTCTGCCTTTTATCAGGGCGTTATTATTTCATAATGGACTCAAGTGACACAATTAAAATTGAACATGTTGAAAGGTTTCAGCCGAAATTGATTGCTAAAAATATTTAAACTATTACTTAATTATCCTGACCTGACAATTCAACGTGTCCAAATGATAACTGATCTGATTTATTTATAAGTAAATTAACTTTTTTCTTACCAGTGACGTTTCATATGCAGAAATTGGAACAACACGAGGCTGAGGACTTGGAGAAGGAACCATAATACAGCCAGACATGGAAACTTCGACTTTTGGAGGTTCCATCGTTCCAGATACCTTCAACAAATTATGAAAAAAAACGTTAAGACATTTGTCTGTATAATTATTCAATTGAAATGACGGACTCAATATTGCGAAAAAAATAAAAAGATCATAAATGTATCCCTTTTTTTAATACCGGGGACATTGATTGCCAGGGACTAAAGTAAAGAGTTTCAAATCACCAGCTTTCCGAACCAAACAATGAAAAATTAAGAGAATAGAAAAATAAAATGATCAAATTAAATTATTAGAAATTAAACAATTTTACAATCAGTCTTTACTGAACAATTAACAAGTATTAAACTTTAAAATTTCCCACATAGTCAGGTTGTTCTCTAATAAAACTAATGTAAAACTTAGGTCCAGTGACCCTGTAAACATAAAAAAACCCATTTAAGTCCAATATTCACCTGAGCTTTGGAAGGTGCGGATCTGGAACAAGTAGCGCCAGTAACGACGGGTTGTGGCCCAATGAGATGAGGTTGAGCTGGTGGACTCGCAACGGCCCCAGTCATCATCGGCGGTACAACAGCCTGAAGAAGATGAGCTTTTGGATTGAGCGGATGCAGCTGTCCATTGATTCCCTTCAATGCAGTCGGTTGAGAAATTCCCGGGTGTATCCTCTGCGTAGGTGTCGCTGCCATTGTTCCCGGATGCACATTAATCGGTATCTTCTGCGGCAGATTAATTATCTTCGGCGCATGTTGTTTTGCTGCTTGTAGAAGGTGTTGCTTCGGATTTGGAGGAATCACAGCGTTATTAAGCACCGGGGACATCGGCTGTCCTTGCTTTCCATTCGCTGCATTTACAGGCTGGACAAGCTTGGCATGAGGACTCAAGCTAGGCGAAGCCACTCTGTTGCTCGGAATTTGCAAATGAAGACTCTGAACAGCTTGAACCGGTTGCTTGGAAATATTCTGCACGATCGTCTGGCTGGGCAAACTTGGAACAGCTCTATTCACAATGATGGGATGTTGCAAAGGCTGGACAGGATTCACGAGCTTGCTCGCGTTCAAAACGTGAGCCTTTAAAGTGTGTGGTTTTGCTTGCACTGAACAAGAAGATGGAGTGGCAACAAGCGGGGAAGTTGGAACGATGGTAATTGGTGCCGCGCTTGGAGTTGGAACGACTACTGATGTTGGGATTTGAGTGGTAGGCGAAGTCGGCTTGGTAATAACTGTAGCTTGAGCCTGCGATGGAGAAAAATGTGACTTAGTTTTTGGAGAAGTTTCCGTCTTCGGTGCCGCTTTAACTTCTTCAGGATGTTCTGGCTTCAGAATAGGTTTGGCCTCTACCACTGACCTTGCCTTGTCAGAACCAGCTGAACTGATGACACAAGTGGATCCAGTTCTTGACTCGACTGTTATTTTCGAAGTGTTCTGAAGAGCCTGACCTGCTGTGGAAACAGGAATGTATTGCCCTTCCTCAGACTCTCTCATCGGAATCAGCAATCCCGTAACTGGGTCAATCAGCGTCATAGGTTCGAGGGGAGCTGGTTTTTGTGTCACTGGTCCTGGAATTGCTTTCTGTACATCCTTAGCCTTAACCTTAACCTCATCGGTCTTCTCAACTTCCTCCTTTTGAGCAGGTGCTTCTTTCTTTTCTTCACTAATATCGTCAACATTCTCAGATGTTCTTCTCCCCTTCCTGCCTCTCGTTGACTTTTTAGGTTCCGATGGTGGCACAAGCTGATTAAGACCTTTAAAGTTGTTTTGTCTCGTGCTTCTTCTAGTTGCAGCCAGGCCTTTATTCGCCGCCCCGCGAATGACGTCTTCGATTATTTCATCCACAGTCGTTCTACTACCATCCTTTTCTGCTAACCTTCTAGACTTCCTGGTGTTAATTGCCGGAGAGACAAACTCCGCAGCAGGAACTTCTTTCACAGCAGCGACTGGAGTTGCAGGTTGAGCATTGGGTCCAATTGCATTCGGACCAGGGGATTTAATCGTCAGGATCAACCTTGGACGACCAGCATTATCCTCTTCACTATCGTCATGAAATTCGTAGACATCGGCTGGTTTATTCTTCTCTGTATAATGTTTTCCACCTCTTGCACTTCTGCCTCCTCGTTTATTACCAGCTGCTGCTGCCTTCGCACCTCTTCTGGTAGTGACTCCACCACGCCCTCTCTTGGATTTCGACCTTCCGCGGCGGGATTTAGTTTCAGTTTCGCAGGTCTCAACCCCCTCGTCTTGATCATCGTTGGAAAAGCTCTTCTTGCTGTCTCCTTCCATGGATTCTGAATCGAACCAGAAATCTCCCTCACTTTTGCTTGTCTCGTGAATATCAGACGTGTCATGATGTTCAACTTCCTCATCGATTTCATTCTCTTCGCCTTCACAGAGAGCTTCAACTTTCTTTATCACACTATCGATATTTACTTCCTTTGCAGACCAATAATCGCTGTCCTCTTTACTATCGGTGGGATCATCTTTAGCAATGTCAAGAGCGAGAGGATCTGTACTTGGTTCCTTGAGATCTGTTAAATCTTCATCTGCCTCTACTTCTGGCTGTATAGATTCTTTTATTTCCTTGGACAAATCTTTTGTTGGATCCTTCGGCAGGTCTTTTGGCTGATGTTCCTTTACAAGATGTTCTGTGGGTAGTTCTTTTTCAAGATATTCTTTAGGAATTTCCTTCAAAAGATGTTCTTTCGACATTTCCTTCACAATATGTTCTTTAGGTTCCTTTATAATATGCTCTTTAGGTATTTCCTTGATAAGAATTTCTTTAGGTATTTCCTTGACAAGAATTTCTTTAGATTCTTTTGTAAGATCTTCTTTTACAACTTTCTTCTTCTCCTGCTCCTCTTTTTCTTCTTTTAGTTCTTGCTTGATCACACTCTCCTCTTTAGTTTCTTGTTTCTCAATGTCCTTTTTCTCATCTATTTCCGCCTCCTTTATTTTAGGAACCTCTTCTACTTTTGGAACCTCGATTTGCCGATCTTCCTTGACTTCGATGGACGTAGTCGGTGGAACAGGAGGTGTGAGCAGCATAGGTTGAACTTCAGAATCTTGATCAACCTTCTCTAGAGTTGGCTTGGTCTCTCGAATTTCCTTATACTCTTGGAACTCTTTGACCTCTTTAATCTCCTTAACATCCTTCGACAAAGATGGAGCAATCGAAGTCACAACTCTTGAGACGATTGTTTGCGTCACAGTGGAAACAAGAGGAACATGCGAAACATGCGGAGACTTTGCAAGCAAGATCCCCGGAGGAATCGGCTTCTTATCTCCAAATTTCTGTTCAAACTTCTGTTCAGTGAATTTCTGTTCATTATACTTCTGTTCGAATTTCTGCTCGTTCATTTTATGATATTCCAACTTCTCAATGGAATGAGAGATAGGCACCACCGTCTTGATTAGTGATTGATTGGGCCTAGATACAGGCGGACCCAACGAGTGGACAGTCTTATGGACGAGATGTTGGCCATGAGAAACAATAACAGGACTGGGTGTTGAAGCCCTCGGAATATGAGTTGTCAGAAGCTGAAGATTCGAAATGTCTTGTTTTTGCCTCGGCGAAAGCAAGGTGCAACTATCAGGGTGTTGTTTCTGTCGAGGTGAAAGCATCGTAGTCTCCAAACACAAAGGTTTTCCAAAGATGGGACTGGAGGTACTGGCGCTGATATCGATTTTCGCAGTCTCAGGTATGTATGTTGGCGGTTGATTAGGCGAGGGAACCTTTGGAGAGGTAGAAGCCTTATTCGTAGATTCAGGAACAACTGCAGGAGACAATTTAGGCTCGTCGTTACTCAGTGGTTCGTTAGGATTCACAGGAATCAATGTCTCTATAACTGATTTCCCAGTCAAGTTGGCGTCCCTCTTAACTTGACCTCCAGAGGTTAGAGGTGGAACATTAGGCATGTAAGGTCTCGGTGGTATGTTCAAAGTTAAAGGTGGCAGACCTCCACGTGGGTAATTTGGAGCCAATGCTCGCATTCCAGGAGCATGTTGAATAACTGGTTGTTGACTAGCTGCTGTCGAATAGATGTGTTGTGCTGGATTGTCTGGTTTGTGAGCAGTAATAGGAACGCTGACTGGGATCCTAACTGGTGGAGGTGAAGGTTTGCCTCCAGTTGGACCGTGAGGAGACATAACTGGGTGACGAGACCATTGACCATTTGGTGAGAGAGGTTGCGAAACCCTTGGAGACAATTGTGCAGATATGAGAGGTGGCATTCTTGATGGAACCAGGGGTGGTAAAGGTGCCAAGTTGGCGGAACAAGAAGCAGGAACATTCTGCATTCTGGGCGCAACTTGTCTCAAGGGAACCATCTGACTCTGTAAAGTGACAGGGAGTCTTTGATGGAGAGGTTGATATCCTATAGGTGTTGGTCTTGGGCTCACTGCCGGAATCCTCGGAACTTCGTTTAAAACTGGAACTCCGCAGGGTGCTGGTTTGTACTGAGGTGGCGGTGTAGGAGATGTGGATGTCCTTCGAGACTGAATTGCAGGTGACACCAAAGGTTGAGACAATGGCTGGGGCAAAGTTTTCGGTAAAGATTGAGACAAACCTTGTGGCAAATTTTGAGATGGTCTTTCAGGTTCGTTAGCAGCCAGATTTGGTTTCAGAGGCTCGACCGGAGCCGCAACTTGCGGAGCGACTTTAGCAACTTCTCGTGTCTTGGGTTCGTTCACCGCCCACGCATGTGAGATTACACCAGGTGGACTCGAAGGCTTGACTACAGAGATATTTGAGCAGGGTGGTAATCGATTTTCGTGAGGTTTTTCCAAATTTGTCGGATTCTTTGAAGGAGTCTTGTAGCAAGATGGAATGTCTGGCGTCTTTGGTGGTTGAGTGAGATCAAAGCTCTCGTAGTTTGGATCCTCTTCAGTGTCAGTATCAATCTGCAGATCGTGTTCGCTCTGAGGAGTGTCTGGTTTCAGATCTGCTTCAGCTTCTCCAACAGCAGAAGCATTCAAGCTCTCAACAGCTTGCTGCATTTCCTCGACGTCTTCTTGAGGAGCCTCAGGTGGTGGACCGTTGGACGAGTCAACCTCAGTTTCTTCTTCCTCGCATTCATAGGAATAATCCTCGGGAGGTGCGCCAAAGTTCTCAGCCATGAGAGCAGCAACTGCAACCTCTGTTTCTTCTTGTGAAATAGCAACTCGAGGTTTGTCTTCAGGTTGCAATGGAGGAGTAGCTGGTACTGGCACTTCTGTTTCCTCTCTGCTGTTTCGCGACTGATTGCTCGTGTCTATTGTCTCGGGTTCGGAAATACTCTTGACAGCATTCTCATGCATAGTTTCGTCAATCTCAATACCGAAACCTGGAATCAACTTTTCCTTCTTCTTCTCGAGTTTGAAGTCTTTTTGGATTGGATTGGTTGGTAGTGGTGGAGAAATATTGGTAATGGTCGGAGAGATTTTGGGCATCGGACTTGGCATTGATTCTCTGGACGGCGGAAGAGTAGGTGACATCTCTTTCGAAAGGATAGGACTGCTCGCTCTAGGAGGACTGGATTCTGCTCCAAGATAGGGCAAGGCTCCACTTTTATCATGATGATGGTGATGGTGATGATGGTGGTGGTGACAGTCCTTGCGTCCTCGCTCCTCTTTCGACTTCTTTCTCTTCTTCTTCTTCTCCTTGATCTTTTCAGGAACGGTGTTCGGAGTTGCAGGTTCGACACTGTCGTTATCATCCGTGAATCGAAAGACGTCGTGATCGGCAGACTCGGCGCAAACGGCGGATTTTGGAGAATTCGGCAGACCAAGAAGCTTGGCTTCGATTTCCCGTCCAGCCTCCGCAAGATCAACACTGTTTTCGTCCTGAGGTTGATGTCGTCGCTTCTTTTCCGATTTTCTTCTGACTCTCTCAACATCTGGACTCCGGTTCCCATCACTATCGGAATGGTAAACGTTGTTCTCATTGGGAATACTCCCGAGCCTGTTAAAGAAAGCATTGGATGGAGTTTCATCAACGTCGTCCGAAAGGGGACCGAAGATGTCTTCCATTCTTTGACTATCTCTCGCCTCTTGTCTATTGAGCCTCTTTCTCCTAGCTTTGGTTTTTTCCTCTATGTTTCTCTCCCTGCGTTTCTCCTTCTTGTTCCGCTGCTTCTTATCAGCCCGCATCCTCTCCTCAGCATTATCAATAAGCGAAGTGTTGAGGGATTTTGTCGAGATTGTAGTATTCGCAGACTCGGGCGAGGGATTAACACGACAATCAACATTCATACCAGTGGCATTGAGTTTGATACTCTTGTGCTCCATACTATCGGACGGTTCAAGCTTTATGCCTTCCTCACTGCTCATCGAGTTCTTCTGTCGCTTCTGCTTCTTCTTGTGCGACTTTTTGCGCGAGTCCCTTTCATGGTTGTTCGCCACTGGATGGTTCGCAGAGTAAGACATCCTCTCCTCTTCATCAGATGTCCTCGGCTCTTCCTTTATCGTAACCCTAATATTGTTCATCATCACGCTGGTTTTAGCCGATTCCAGAGGATTATGTTTCTCCTCCGAATCAGCAAATCCAAGATCAACATCGCTTTCGTGAAACCTCTCTGTCTTGACAATAGTGTGTTTATTGAAGGACTCATCCTCCTCGCTTGTATCCGAATGAATGCGTGATCGAGAACCCTTTCTCGAAAGTGATTTTGCTCGCGCGGAATCAGACTCTGAAGTGCCTTCGTCCTCGGTGAGGGCTTTGCTGCTGACAGAATCTCCATCCCAAGATGTGCTCTGCTTCTTTTCCTCTCGTCTCGCTCGACTTTGCTTCAACTGAGAAAACTTGTCCTTTAGTCTCACCTGGCGCTTCTCCTCTTCGAGTTTTTGCATGTTTTTCGTCGACCTGGCTTTCACCTTATCGTACATACTTATATACGCAGGCCCGTCATCGACAATGTCAAAGATCGAATGCTTTTTAGGCTCATCACTATCAGTATCGGTGGCAGAAGGATGTCGCATTCCTTGCATCTCGTGAGTGGACAAAGCTCCTTCATCCAAATCGCTATGCATGTTCTGCTGATGCTCATGATGATGTTGCATCTCCTTTACGTGATGGACCATCATGACTTGATCGTTTGGAATATTAGGATCGTTCCGCTTCGCCAACTCAAGCCTCGCCAGGAAATCCTTGTCAGGCTCTTGAGAAATGGAACTCCTTTCTCTAGAGTCCTTCTCCGACCTTTCCGAACGATTCTTTTTGCTACGTTGCTTCTCCTTCCCACTTGAATCACGATTATTTTCTTTTCCTTCTCGACTCAACTCTCTCGTAAGATCGCAGGAACTTTGAACACTATCTCTACATTCTTGACCAGGTGAGTCTTTACTTTCCCTGCTGTCTCTACTTTCTCGACTAGATCGATGCGAATCGTTCCGGTGTTTTCGATCTTCGGACCTTCTGTTTTGTCTAGATCGGTCTTTACTGTCTCTTCTGTGATCAGATATTTTCATGCGCTTCGCGTCGTCTTCGACAGGAGTATCTTGAGAAGAACAGCGCCGTTTGATGGCAATTGGCGCGGGATTTTGAACAGGAGCAGGAGGAATAGACTGATGAATGTGATTTTCAATCGGTCTTCTAATCTCTTCTCGATCTCTCTTTTCCTCTCTATCTCTCTTTTCGTCTCGCTCTCTTTTTTCTTCTCGATCTCTCTTCTCTTCCCGTTCTCTCTTCTCCTTTTCTTTTTCCTTTTCTTCTCTCTCTTTCCGCTTCTCGCGTTCGGCTTTTTCCCTTTCCCTCCTTTCCTGATCTTCTCTTTCTCTCCTCTTCTCCTTTTCGAGCCTCTCCTTTTCCTCTTTTTCCCGCTTTTCCTTCTCCTGCCTTTCTCGCTCTTCCTTTTCTTTTCTCCTCTCTCTTTCCAATCGTTCTTTCTCCTCCCTTTCTCGCTTCCTCTCCTTTTCAAGCTTTTCTTTTTCTTCTCGTCTCTTTTCCCTTTCCAGCCTCTCACGCTCGTCCTTCTCTCGCCTTTCTTGCTCTTCTCTTTCTTTCCTAAGTCTTTCCTTTTCCTGCTTTTCACGCTCTAATCGCTGCTCTTTTTCTTTCTTTTCTCGCTCCTCTCGTTCCCGTTCTCGTCTCTCCCGTTCTTCTCTTTCTTTCCTATCTTGCCTCTCTTTCTCTTCTCGTTCTTTCCTTTCTTTTTCTTTTCTCTCCCGCACTTCGATCTCTTCTTTTTCCTTTCGCTCTCGCTCTTCCCTTTCTTTTCGCTCCTTCTCCTGTCTCTCCTTTTCTAGCCTTTCTCGTTCTCTTCTTTCCTCATCTTTCTCCCGCCTTTCCCTCTCTTCTCGTTCTTTCCTCTCCTGTCGATCCCTTTCTTCCTTTTCTCTCCGCTCTTGCTTCTCCTTGTCTTCCTTCTCTCGCCTCTCTTTCTCTTCTCTTTCCTTCCTCTCATGTTTGGTCTCTTTAACCTCCTTTATCTCCTTCATTTCCTTCACCTCCTTCGCGTCCTTTACCTCTTTCTCAGTCTCTACCCTCTCGACCATATTCGGCTTCTCTTCTTTCTCCTCCTTCCGACTCTTATCCTCAGACTCCTCCTTTCTCGCTTTCCTAGCTTCCTTTTTTCCATGCCTGGTATCTTTACCATCCCTGGAGTCTTTACTGTCCCTGGAGTCACGACTTTCCCTACTATTCACAGCCTCCTTTCTCAATTTGGCTCTTGGAACCTCAGAGGAGGAAGACGACGAAGGCGACGAGGAAGAGGAAGAAGATAAAGTTGATAACGAGGTAGACGAAGGTGTAGAAGGTTGATGACTCACGTTTAACGCTAAGGTCGATGCCGTTGAGATCGCGACTGTTGTCGTCGTGGCAGTCGCCATCGTCGTGCTAATTATCGTCGAGATCGTCGATCCCGTCATAGTCACAGGGCAAGTGACAATAGGATTGATGATGGTCCGACTCGTCAGAGCGCTCTGGGAATGAACGCTATTTAAATTTCCTACACTACCGTTGCTACTAAGAAGACTATTCGCTGATGCTAAATTTGCTGATGCTAAAGTTGCTGATACTAAGCCACTACTACTGCTGCTGCTACTACTCGCTGCCGTCGCACTAACCAGGGCCGTGATTGGTAGTGAAACTGGTGGCAATTCCGGACTGACAGTCTTGATGGACGTGCCAGGCGTGACAGGAGTTGTTGGGCTCGGATGCACGCAGCTGTGTGGCGTCGCCGTTCTCGGGTCACTTTTGAGCGTCGGCGTTGCCGTCGTCGCTGTGGTCGTCAGACTGCTAGACGAGGCAGTCTGCACCGGTGGATGACTAGGAAATGGATACTGCAGACAGACCTTGCCGGTGCAACCCACACCCGCAAGACTTCCGGTGCTACCGATCATAGAGCTCACGCCTATCACGCCCGTGAACTCTCGAGGCTCGTACTTCTCATTGAAGTTCTCCAAACGTTTGGAATCCTCGTCGAAAACGCTCCTCTTCGCGAGGACAGATTTCACGATGTCAGAGGGTTGGACCTCGTGGAGATCAAGATCAAGAAGCTTGTGTCGAAATCTAAAACGTTCCGAGGCAGAGGCATCTAGTTTGGCAAGAGCGTCGCCACCAGCGGCGCTAATAGCTCGAGAACCAGACCATTTTTCATACTTCTCATTCAAAGATTTTATCCTTTCCTCGAGGCTCGGGGATTGCGATGCAGTCTCGCTGTCGGAGCTGGTAGGACTCGGACTAGGATGCCGAGGTGGAGGCGAAGCTGGAGGTTGAGGTGCCATTCTAGGACTTGTTGATGGTAGGCTCGAGGCACAAGGTGGACTGGCGATTTTGGCTAGAGTAACGTGAGTCGACCTCGATCCGCCACTGCTGTTGTTGTTGCTGTTACTCGTGTTGTTGTTGTTCATTACCTGCGAGGCGAACCTCGGAAGAGGCAAGGAGAGAGGACCGCCGTGAATTCTTTCGCGAAACGTTCGAGGCTCGGTGGGTCCGTCGTCCGGTCTCTCGTCAACGAGCGGCGTTCCTGGTCTGGAAACTTCATGAGGATCGTGATGTCTGTGAAACAAAAACGAACAAAATTGGGTTTAGTGGGTTTAGTAGGTTTAAATAGAACAGAGCGTGTATGGCTGACCGCTGATAGCGACATCAGGAATTTCATTCTTTTCAAAAAATTCAAAGCTTTCAAAAGAGAAATTACCTTGTGGCATCTCTTCGTCGTTTGCAAGGGCCAGGACCCCTTCCCTCGCAGCTGCCTCTTCTCGACCCGTGATGGACCAACACCTTGCTATCACTAACCCTCCTCACTTCCATCCCTTTTCTCCCGGAATGCGCGGTAACAAGAAGCGAAGCAATCTCTGGTTCGTCGTCGTCACAAAGTATCGACGCCGCTCCATCGAGCTTCGGCCTTTTCTTCGGTGCGAAAACGACTTCGTCACCACTGCTGTGACACTCCTCGAGTTGTTCCAACAAGTGCACCCGCTCCTTCTGAAGATGCCTGATATCAGGCGGAGGTAATAAAGGAGGCGGAGGCACCGGTGGATCAACACTTGTCACGACGCTCTGGATAGTGTGCCTTCGAGATAAAGATGGACAGTCTTCATCATTGAGCTTGCTTTCGCCAATCACTGCACCCTCGTAGTCGTCGTGACTCGCACCACTGCCTTGACTGAATTCGTCGTAGCTTCGGAATCTCCTCGGCGTTGGCTCGCCAAAGTCGCTTTCGTAATATGGATCTTGATACGATCGCCTGCTGGTTCTGGAAATCGCCGTGGGGTGCGCTGGACTCGCTCCAGGTGTGCTTCCGCCTCCTGGAGTTCGACTGTAACTCGCTGCCCTCGCTCTCGGTGGTGTCTCGTACCGAGTAAATCTGCTCCCAGCGTTTGGAACAGTCACAGCTGGCTCGAAAGGCCGTTCCCTTCTGAACAAAATCAACCTTAGATTAGGCAATCAGTTCAGAAATTCGTTTTTGTCAAAGTTTAAAAAGAAATAATAAAAAATGTACTAACGCCACGTCGAAAGTAGTAGCCGGAGTTGGCCTTGTGTCCCAAGGTTTTTCGCCTGCAAACCCCTGACGTTCTAGGTGTTCGTAAAACGTTTCCTGACACTCCCTCGAGGCAAAGTCCACTTGTAAACGACGTCCCCGAAGTGTTGCTCCTCTCATTTCTTTCACCGCAGTTTGAGCACAGCTGATCTGCTCGAAAAAAACTAAAGCATGACCTCGCTCCCTGTCAACCACCACTTGTGTGATTGGCCCATACTGATGAAACTGCATGTTGATGTACTTCTCTGAAACGCACTCTGCAATCAAACCATTCCAAAAATTAGAAATATGAACTGATCTAGTTTATCGGAACAACTATTTTTAAAAGAACTTAGACAATCTACATTATCATCAGCATCTAATTACTTTAAGAGGTGACGAAACATCATTTTTTAATATTGATTTCTGTCGGAAAAATGTGGAGAATAGATCTACTACCTCCGATGCCATCGACCCAGACGCAGGATGTGGGCATTGACTTTCCGAATCCGAGTTTGATCCGATTCGAGCCCAAGTGCTCTCCATCCATTGATCGCATCGCCTTCACGACGCTGCTGATATCCGAGTACTGGCAGAAGGCGTAGCTCGTCACTGCTCCCTGTTTCTTAATATCAATTTCCTGCACAGATAAATCCGACTTAAAATTACATTTATAATCAGACCTCAAATAAAGTGAAAAACAACAAATAACTGAACAATACTAACGATTATTTCTCCAAAGGGCTCGAAATGTTTCCTGAGTTCTGACGCGGTAACGTCCTTCTCAAGATTTCCAATGAACAGTGTCCTCGTGGCCTTCGGATGGTACTCGTCCAACTCAGCCTCGTAGGGTCGAAACTCATTGTCCTCGACGTCGTAACCCTGGTAAGGAGCTACTTCGATCTTGCAGCCGAAGAACAACTTGTCATGTGACACTTCAAGTGCCTTTTCCACGTCCTCAGGTTTCTTGAAGCAAACCAGGGCATACCTATCCCCCGCAGCGCCGACGACTTTTACCCAGGTGACTTTTCCATGCTTCTTGTATTCATGAAACAACCCATCCTTGAGTGAGGTGTCGCTGCTACGCGCCGGCAAATTTCGCACGCATATCGCGTGTGGCCTCCGGTCGTCCGGGGAATTAGCATTTCCGATACGATGTGGAGAACTTCCAGGTGAACTACTACCAGTAGAACTGGCACCAGAGCTACCACTTCGACTACTACTAGAGCTACCCGACCTGCTGCTTCCACTCGGCGAACTGCTGCTACTCCTAGATTTTCTCCTCTGTTTCTTGTGTTGTTTTAAACCACTACCACTGTTGCCACCAATACCATTCCCTGCAAGATTTTTTTTGTTATTTGACTGAAATGAGCTAGATTTGAACTTAAATTCCATAGTCATGTGTAATAAACCACCGTCACTAAACAACAGACACGCGCCTCAACCACGCCTTTTTGTAAACTTTCTCTATTAACGCCCATTTTATATTCTAAATAACAACGCTGCTTTTCATCCTCTACCATTACCCATTAACATATAAGAAACCCCATAACAACATTTCTAAGAACAATTTTTTTAACGACGGGCCTTACCAACACACCTTTTTATTTTCTCCCCCTAGTAATGCAACATTTTCGAATCTAATTACCCAGCGCACCATAGACGCCTCTCAATCTCCAGACCCACTTGACACAACCCTTTCTTGCAGTTGTTCGCCCTCCAATTTATTAACAGATTTTTGTTACTTTCAAGGGGATTTGATGGCAAATGATAAAACTGTTGACATATTACCTGGTTCATCGGGATATGAATCCGTCGTCGCTGGGGATGGTGGAGGTGGGCCAGATCCGTACCTCGAACTTGCCGATTCGTAACTCGGCCAGGACGAGGGTTGCAGGCTACTGCGGTGGCGGTCTATGTGGGGCGGGGGCGGCGGCCCGCTGGAATACGGACCCGTTCGCGGGTATAGCCGATCCCTCGCCCTCGGCGGCGTCACGTGATAACCGCTACCTGGTGGTGGACGTATGCGGGGTATGTAACCGACCGACTCGCCGGAAGTCGGATCGACCTGGTGGCCCACGACGACGCCAACGCCAACGCCAACGCGGTTACTCCTGCTGTCGCTACTGTAGAAGCTACCGTGCGATCCTCTCGACTCAAAACTCTCTCCTCTTTCTCCTCCTCCGACGCCTCCCCCTCCACCTCCGCTGGATCCATGATCCTCCGAACTTCTGTAAAATAGAAAGATATATTAATTTCATCGTCTAAATTTTCCTTTCTTTTAATTCTCTGTTACTTCACGTTCTGTAATGAAAATATAAAACTATCCTAGCAATGTATAAATGATTATCATCTCTATAAAATACAAATTTACGGTCTCAAATTACAGGTTTTACTGCACAACTAATTTTGGCAACGATTTTTTAAAGGAATTTTATTGCAGTTTTGAGAGTATTTTTAATACATTCTCATATGAGATTTTCAGTACGCATATTTAAAATTATTTTAAATACAATTTTTAAAGAGGTAAAAAAAAATTTACAACTTTGGCCAATCAGTATTTTAAGGGCTTGTATTAAGTGTAAGGAGCTGTTCAAAAACTCAGTTACACTGATGGGGGGCGGAGTGTGATCGCAAATGGAAGTTATATAAATGTGTATAATAATTATTTTAAATGTTTGGAAAAGTGAAAATTAATGATTTTATGTTGAAATTGGTTGAGTCTAAGCGTACGGACCTGGCAAGGGGAACGGGGAAGAGGAAACTGTAAGGAGGGGAGTGGCTCGCCTCCAGATGTATGGACACTACCTTACATAAAAGGCACAGCTTTTTGCAATTATAGAAATTTTGGGGTACATGCATATGCAATAGTGTCGTTTATTTAATTTCCCAAACTTTTAACTTGAAACCTCGTTTCGTGTGGACATGATTTGCTCTAAAAAGATGTTGGTCTATTTGCACCTAATAAATACTCTTGAACAGATTTAAAAAATACTTTTTAAACTAAAGAATCATTGTTCCTCCTTTTAATCATAAAAATAAAGGGAAGAGTCGTTCAGCGCTTCATAAAAAAAGTTCGGACTTAAGAACTATGGAACATATCCTTCCATTTGTCAAAAATGTGGATTTTTTGTATTAAATGGCGGCAGTTATTGTGAAACTTAAAAAATGGACTTACTGAAAAAGTCCATCTATTAAATTTTGTAATCATTTAGGATAGGACTTACTTTGATAAGGTTCTCAGTTCAATTTCAATTATCTTAACTTTGAAATAGTCAACTTGTTTCTAATTGCCCAGAACATTAAATAGTACTTTAATGAATCGATATTCCCAATTTGACCAAATTTCTACGAAAATTACTTAATGCTGATAATACATCAACTTGAAAAGTTTATATTAAAGATTGAAAAGATTTATAAATAAAGCACGAATGTAACAAGAAAGGGCGACTCAGTTCACCGAAATTCGGTGAGCGCACACACCAAATATTTCTGGTGTTCCTAGACACTTCGTTTTTTTTCTTTCTCTTTTAAAGATAATATTTTCAGAAAGAAGTGACATATCTGAACAAATTCTTGTTATGAAAAAGCACTAGAGACTCGTTACTATCAATCGTTAACTGGTTTTACATTAAATATATGTTTACTGTACGTCACTAAAAGCCCATCACAACCATTAAGCTTGATATCTACGACCATGAAAACCATGATTATAGTACTTATGATGTAGCTTTAATGTGCCTCTATGTGCATTTTAGCTTTAGCTCTATTTCAGAAAGGTGCTTGACACACTAAAGTGGACATGACTCTAGCACTTTAACTATAACTAAAACCAGGGAAGAAATCCATGGCACTATAAATCAGCTTTATTACAATCTAAACTCTCCGATCGTTTATAAAATCTTGTTGACCAATCTTCAGTCATTTAAAAATTCACAATTTATTCCAATTAAATAATATAGTAGTACAAAATTGATCTCTTAAGAATCTAACTATACCAAAATCTCATTTTTCATAAAAATGTCACTTATATATCTGTTATGTTTGGACGGCAGTAATGTTCAGAAAGAATGATTTCCTCTTCAATCTATAATTACTTTCAGATTATTTTCCGATTACTTTGGAATTGTGAATGAGTTATATTCGCAAGTTCACCTACTTTTTGTCCCTAATTACATTTACAAAATCAAAACTTCTTTCTGAGAGTTGATTACTACTTTTTGCCAATTTCTTTATAAAATAACATTTTCATATTTTTCATTTAAGAAGAAAATAATTCTTAATACAAGTAGCCATACATATAAACAATCTTGTGAAGTTAAAGAATTTTTGTATCAAGAATTTTTATTCTATGAGAGTTTATAGATTAACGGGTTATATACAGTTAGAATTTTCAAAAAATCGATTTTTTTTTTATTTTATTTTCTCAATGTGTACATATATTTAAGAATACACCTAGCAAATTTTAAGTTGTCCCGGTGAATATTTTCGAAGTTACACGCAAATTTGAAAAGACCCAATGCGCATGCATATGCCAAAAAAGAAGATGAGCAGCGCGTGAACATTTCCGATCTCAGAGCGCGTCAGAGCACCCAAGATGGAAGAATGGCCCGCAGACAACATCAGC
>JAAAKG020022239.1:0-13915 GCA_010014905.2 Druon quercuslanigerum | reverse complement strand
TTTTGTGTTGGGCATGGTGTGTGGGTGGGATGAAAGTCGGGGGGGGGGGGGGGGGGGGGGGGGGGGGTGGTTTGGTAAAATATTTCTATTTCTTATGAATTAAAAAAGTAGTTCAACTTTCAACCGAGTAGTTGAATTAAAAGAAAACATTCGATTTTTCGACAAAATAGTTGAATCCTCAAACAAGAATGATTTTTCAGTCAGTAAAGAAAAAAAACTCATCCAAAATGTTGAATCCTCAAGCCAAAAAGAAAGTTAAAGTTTCAACTATATAGTTAAATTTCCAACCAAAAAGATGAATTTTTAGCAAACAAGAGTAATTTTCTACTTGAAAAAAGAATTCTCCACAGAATACATAATTTTTTAACCAAATAGTTGAATTTTTAACTAAAAAGATTCATTTTCTCATGAAAAATACGAAATTTGTGAGTTTTCCATTTAAAAAAAGTTGAATTTGCTACCGCAAAATATGAATCTTCAACATAAAAGTTTATTTTCGACCAAACAGTTGAATTTTCAAATAAATTGTTAAAAATTCAATTCAAGAAATTATTTTCTGATAAAAAAAATAATAAATTAATTTTCAACAAATAGTGGAGTTTTCAACCTAAAAAGACGAATTTTCAACGAAAAAATATAACTTTTCAACGAAAAATGAAATAGATAATATTTCAAATAAAACATTTTTTTGCACCCGTAAACTTTAATTTAAAAAGATTAATTTTCTACCAAAAACATGTTTTTTGTTGAATTTTTTTTACCCTCTTGACTACAAAATCTTTCTTGGGTCGAAATTAAATAATTTTTTAATAAACTAAAAAGCATTAGAATCAATTAAATTAAAATAAATTAATTATAAAAATTAAAAGAGCACCTTTTGTTGACATTTTCTGTTTTTGTTTTGAAAGTTCATTTCTTATGGTGGAAATTCAATATTGTTTGGTTAAAAATACAATTTTTTAGGTAAAAAAACAACCTGCTTTGGTTGAGAAATTAAATACTGTGTTAAAAATTTGCCTGTTTGGTTGAATTTATTAAAAATTTAAATCTTTTTGTTAGAAATATGAAATAATACATTTTTCATTGGGGTTCCATCTTTTTCATTGAAAATCCATCTATTTTCTTATAAATTTAATAAAAAATACATTTTTTTGAAAGTTTTTTTCCCTCTTGACTAAAAAATCTTTCTTGGTTAAAAATTAAAAAAAATGTTTAATGAACTAAAAAGCATTAAATTAAATTAAATTATAATAAATTATATACACAAATTAAAAGAGCAGCTTTTGTTGACATTTTTTGTTTCTGTTTTGAAAACTCATTTCTTATGATGGAAATTCAATATTGTTTGGTTAAAAATACAATTTTTTAGGTAAAAAAACAACCTGCTTTGGTTGAGAAATTAAATACTGTGTTAAAAATTTGCCTGTTTGGTTGAATTTATTAAAAATTTAAATCTTTTTGTTAGAAATATGAAATAATACATTTTTCATTGGGGTTCCATCTTTTTCATTGGGGTTCCATCTTTTTCATTGAAAATCCATCTATTTTCTTATAAATTTAATAAAAAATAAATTTTTTTGAAAGTTTTTTTCCCTCTTGACTAAAAAATCTTTCTTGGTTAAAAATTAAAAAAAATGTTTAATGAACTAAAAAGCATTAAATTAAATTAAATTATAATAAATTATTTACACAAATTAAAAGAGCAGCTTTTGTTGACATTTTTTGTTTCTGTTTTGAAAATTCATTTGTTTTGGTGGAAATTTAATATACTTTGGTTAAAAATACAATTTTTTAGTTAAAAAACAACCTGCTTTGGTTGAGGAATTGAACACTGTGTTAAAAATTCGCCTGTTTGGGTGAATTTATTAAAAATTTAAATCTTTTTGTTAGAAATGTCAAATAATACATTTTTCATTGGAGTTTCATCTTTTTCATTGAAAATTCATCTGTTTTGTTATAAATGTAATTATGAATTAATGTAATTATCATATCGTAAGTAGAAAGTTCTTGGTTAAAAATTCAACTGCCTTCTAAAAAATGCGTTAAAAATTTATTATTGTAGGTTGAAAATTTAACTATTTCGTGGAAATTCTACTATTTTTTTTAAATATTAAATTTTTAAAGCAAAAATTCAACTATTTTGTTAAAAATTTATTTTTTTATTTATTGAAATATGAATTATTAGATTTTTGGTTGATTATTCATCTTTTGGTTGAAAATTCATCTCTTTTGGTAGAAAACATCAATATATTTCAACTGAAAATATTAAGCGTTCAACATTAAATACAATAAATGCACCTAGGAATTAATTCTATTAGAAAGAATGTATTTCCAATTTTTGGCTAAAATCTTTCAAATTTATTGAAAACTTTCGAAATACCTTGACACTTTTTTTTAATCGTGTATTTTTAAAATCCTTTGAAATTCTTCAATTCTTGTGGATAAATTCTTTCAAATCCATTAAAATATTATAAAATCCATTGACAACCCGAAAAAATAAATTAAATCTGACGATATTCCTTGAAAGTCTTTGGAATATCTGAAACCCTTTTCAGATTCTCAGAAATTTACAGAATCAGAAAAGTTTTTGCTGAAATTATACAAATTTTTTCTTTGATATAGTGGCAAACAAAGATTTTTCTGAGTGTATTAGGAACCTTTAAAATCCCTTAAAATTACTGAATTCTCTAAATCCCTTAAAATTTTTTTCCAATACTATTTATTTGAAATTCCTGAAATATTTGAAATATTTTGAGATCCTGAGCAATTTTGAAAATCAGAAAAATGTTGGTTAAAATCAAATTTTTTCTATGATAACAACTATTTTATTGAGTTCAAAAAATATTTGCCTGGTTAAAAAAAATTATTTGATTGAAACACACCACTGTTTAAGCCAAACAAATTGTTTTGAAATCAAACAAATTCTATCTTTGATATAGGGTCACACAAACATTTTTCTGAGTTTATTAGGACCCTTTAAATCTATTCCAAATTTATTAAAACCAATGGAATATTACAATTTAAAAAAATATTTGCAATTCGTTTAGAATTTTCCCTAAATTCTTAAGTTTGTTGTCGAATTCTTTTAAATTCTCTCTGAATTCCTTTGAATTCACATCAATTCTTTTTAATTCGCTCAAATTTACTCAATTAAATGAATTTAAAAAAAATCTTATTACTTTCATCATATTTTTTTAACTCCCTGGCATTTGTCTAATTGCATTCAAAATTCAATGAATTCTATGAATTTTTAAAATATTTTAAAATTGTTTTAAATTTACTTGCGTTTGATGAAAAACTTGTGGGTGTATTAAAACTCTTTAAAATCCCTCAAATTTACTGAATTCTCGAAGTCCCTTCAAATTTTGCCAATACTATTTATCTGCCATTCCTGAAATATTTGAAATCCTTTGAGATCCTGAGAAATCTAAAAAATCAGAAAAATGCTTGTTGAAATCAAACAAATTTTTTCTTTGATATATAGCTATAAACAAATATTGTATTAAGTTCGAAAAATCTTTGCCTGCTTCGAAAAAAATTTATTTTATTAAACACACCACTGTTTAAGCCAACAAATTGTTTTTAAATCAAACAAATTCTATCTTTGATATAGGGTCACACAAACATTTTTCTGAGTTTATTAGGACCCTTAAAATTCATTTCAAATTTAGTAAAATCAATGGAATATTATGATTTAAACAAATATTTGCAACTCGTTAAGAATTTCCCCTGAATTCTTACATTTTTTTCGTTTTCTTTTGAATTGTCTTGATTTTTTACTTCTCCCTAAATTCTTTTGAATTTACGCCAATTCTTCTCAATGCACTCAATTCTACTCAATTAAATGAATTTTAAAATTTTTTATTAATTTTATCTTTTTTTTTAATTTTCTTGCATTTGTCTAATTTCATTCAAAATTCAATGAATTCTATGCCTTTTTAAAATATTTTAAAATTGTTTTCAATTTACTTGCATTTTATAAAAAAATTTTGGGTGTATTAAAACTCAATAAAATCCCTTAAAATTACTGAATTCTCTAAATCCCTTGAAATTTTTTCCAATACTATTTATTTGAAATTCCTGAAATATTTGAAATATTTGAGATCCTGAGAAATTTAGAAAACCAGGAAAATCTTTGTTGGAATCCAATTTTTTTATGATAAGAACTATTTTATTGAGTTCAACAAATATTTGACTGATACAAAAAAATTTTATTTGATTGAAACACACCACTGTTTAAGCTAAACAAAATGTTTTTAAATGAAACAAATTTTATCTTTGATATATAGCTACAAACAACTATTGTATTGAATTCAACAAATATTGGTTTGATTAAAAAAAAAAATTCATTGAAAAACATCACTGTTTAATCCAAACAAACTGTTTTTAAATCAAATAAATTCTATCTTTTTATAGGGCCAAATAAACATTTCTGTGAGTGTATTAAGAAACTTTAAAATCCCTTAAAATTACTGGATTCTTTAAATCCCTTGAAATTTTTTCCAATAACATTTATTTGAAATTCCTGAAATATTCGAAATATTTTGAAATCCTGGGCAATTTTTACAATCAGAAAAATGTTTGTTGGAATCAAATTTTTGTATGATAACTATTTTATTGAGTTCAACAAATATTTGATTGAAACACACCACTGTTTAAGCCAAACAAATGCTTTTTAAATGAAACAAATTCTATCTTTAATATAGGGTCAAACAAACTTTATTCTAAGTTTATTAGGATCCTTTAAATTCATTCCAAATTTACTAAAATCAATGGAATATTACGATTTAAAAAAATATTTGCAATTCGTTTAGAGTTTTCCCTGAATTCTTAAATTTTTTGTCGAATTCTTTTGAATTCTTTTGAATTCTCTTGATTTTTTAATTCTCCCTGAATTCCTTTGAATTCACGTCAATTCTTCTCAATTCACTCATTTCTACTCAATTAAATGAATGTAGAAAATCTTATTAATTTTATCATATTTTTTTAATCGTCTTGCATTTATCTAATTTCATTCAAAATTCAATGAATTGTTTTCAATTTGCTTGCATTTTATAAAAAATTTCGAGCATATTAAAACTGTTTAAAATCTCTTAAAATTACTGAATTCTATAAATCCCTGGGAATTCCTTCCAATACTATTTATTTGAAATCCTTGAAATATTTTAAATCCTTTGAGATCCTTTGAAATTTTGAATTAGGACCTAAACAATCATATTTTTGATCTTTATTAATAATAATTACATTATTTAAATTTTTCATTAAACAGAATCTTATTCAGGGTTGCTACAATATCAATATCTACAATATAAAAGCAACCATACACCTTGAAGAATAATAATATTAATACTAAGAAAATGTTGATTCTAAACACAAGAAATGAATTTTTAACTCGAGTGATGAATCTTCAAGGAAAAATATGAATTTTGAACCAAATAGTTATTTGAATTTTTAACCCAAAAGATTAATTTTTCTACCAAAAAAGACTCATTTTCAACGAAGTACATGAGTTTTCATATTAAGAAGATCAATTTTTAACCAAAATTAAAATAGTTGAAATGTTAGAAAAATGTATGTTCAACCAGAAAAAAACGAATTTAAAACAAATTAGTCTTTTTATCAGAAGAAATTATTTTTTTAAAAACAAAAATAGGATTATTAAATTTTCAGTTAAAACCATCGATTTTCAACAACATCAAAAGTGGATTCTCAATAAAATAATTAAATTTTAGACTCAAAAGATGAATTTACGATAAAAAAAGATTGAATATATAAATTTCCAACTAAAAAACAAAAAAAAACGAATTTTCAGAAAAATTATTTAATTTTCAACTAAGAATATAAATTTTTAAGCAAAAATGGAATAGTTACATCTTCAGTTAAGAAAATTAATTTTCAACTAAAAATAAAAGAATTTTCAGCCAAAAAATTTAATTTTTAACCAAATACAGGGATTTTCAGATAAAAAGGTAAATTCTCTACCGAAAATAAAATGCTTAAATATTCAGTTAGTAAAATAACTTTTAACCAAAAAAGAAACGAATTTTTAACAAAAAGAAATTTTCAACCAATGAGATGAATTTTCTAACCAAATATACGATTAGACGAATTTAAAGCTAAATAAGATATATTTTTGACCAGAAATGGAATAGGTAAATTTTCAGTTAGAAAAACAATTTCAACAAAAAAAAAGAACATTTTTTAAAAAAGTAATTATGTTTTCAATAAAAGTGATGAATTTTCAACTATTTTGAATTAATCTTTAACTAAGCTAATTAAATTTTAATCAAAAAGATGAATTTTCAACCTGATTAGTTGAATTTTGAATTAAAAAAATTAATTTACATACAAATTTTTTTAAACAAGAAGATTAATTTTGTACAAAAAAACGATTTTTCAACAAAATACATAAATTTTCTACGAAATAGTTGAATTCTAAACTCAAAAGGCCAAACTTTTAACCAATTAGTTGGATTTTGAATTAAAAAAGTTAAAACAAATAAAATGATGAATCTTCAACCAAATAATTGAATTTTTAACTAAGTAGCTCCATTTCCCTCTAAGTATTCGAATTTTCAACCAAAAATTATGAATTCTCAACGAAAAGCGTGATATTTCAACCAAAAAAGATTTTAATTTTATTTAAAAAATAGTTGAATTCTATCAAAAAATATAATTTTTTTAACAAAAAAGTTTTAATTGTCGAGCGAAAGAGATTAATTTTTAACCAATTAGCTGCGATTTTTAACCATAATAATAAAATTAACTTCAGCTTTAGTTTTTCGAAAAATCCCTTACTCTATCAGATTTTCCCTGAACATTTCCTAACTTTTTCTGGAATTACCTGATCTGTAGCAACTCTGTAATTTTAAAAAAGGTTATGCTTATTTCACTCTGGAATGTTTTTGTAAAAATATATGTAGTGATTAAGATATATATTTGTTTAAATAATAAATGCTTTAAATTTTCTTAAGTGCTCTATAAATGCTCTGTTCGAGCTTTAATGCTGGGCATATTCTCGAGAGCATTTGCTCAACATAAATTCTTGAGCATGAGTAGGTCACGTGACCAAATTCCTACCTTACCGTCGCTTTTTTTATTTCCTAACTTATTTTCACATGAAGCGCCACATTAAATTAAAAATTTGGGATACTAATTAAGAAGCACTAAGAATGGTGTGTCTGGTCCTAAATGTTTATAATTATGAAAAAAGGTTTTTAGTAAGTAAATTTTTTTTGGTTTTTTTATAATTATTAAAATTTAGGACCAGGCACACCTTTCTTAGTGCTTCCGATTTATTATCCCAAATTTTCAACTCGATGTGTCGCTTCATGTGAAAATAAGTAAGTAAATACAAAAAGAGGCGGTCAGGTAGGAATCTGGTCACGTGACGTACTCATCACTAGAGTTCTTAAATGCTCAAGAATTTTCTGAGTGTATTAAGAGTCCTTAAAAATTTTTTTTAAATACTGAATTCTGTAAACCCCTTGATATATTTTTCAGTATTATTTCTATCAATATTTTAAACCCATGAAATCCTTTCAAATCTTATAGAAATGTGAGAGGCCACCCTGGAATGTAGATATTAAAAATTTGACTTCTGATAAGAAACTAATAGCGCCCAATTCATAATTTCTAGTCAATAATAATTGAATAATAATAAATGATTCATCCCGTATCTCCAATTGGAAATAATTGTCCTCACTTAAGATACCCTGTTTCTTTGTCTTCAATACTAATTTCTCCAGATCAATTCTAAGTGGAACAAAGTTGATACACTAACGAGATAAAAGTGCAGCCTCGACAAAAATGCAAGCGATCAAAGTCTTATCACTTGGCACAAATTATAATTCGCGGAATTGTTTCTGAGAAAGAGCGACTGATAAAGTGAAAATCGGTTGGAGAATAAAAGGAAAAAGTTGCTCTTTGATATTGGGAATGGCTTATGGTTCTTTGGCCTTCCTTAATTTTTTATCAAGTTGGAATCAAGGGCAAGTCAAATCGATAATCTGAAAAAGCATTGCAGTTCGCAAGCACTACCTACGAATTTATGAAGGGGAAGAGTCGAGCGAAAAAAAGATAGTGACACAAGTATCGCGAATTATTTTTAAATTATTTAGCCTCTAATTGGGAAAAGTTGGCTACTTGCCTCGCCGAATTAGTACTTTAATTAGCCTTGAATTTAAAACCAAGAACACTTATACAGAGATCACAGTCCCCTATTCTGCTTTTTCAAATTCTCTTTTTTTTTCCTATTCTGGTAAAACTTCCTCTTTTCCCCCTTTTCTCTTTAAATATACGATATTTGAAAATACAATTTTTCGTTTTATATATTAAAAAATTATTCTTTTCAAAACTAGAATATTGCCGCGAGTAGTGAAAGTTTTTTTTTAACTTGCAAAATTATTGATTGACAAAAAATTGATTGACCTTTTTTGGACCAATTTGAAACTAAAATATTAGGATTTAAATAAAAGTAAAGCCAAATTTTTTCACGTAATCAAATTGTATATTAAATATTTTTTAAACTAACTATAATAAAGCACGATGGTTGAAAAGTCTGCTATTAGATTTTTGGTTCTGAATTCATTTCGTTCTGTTGAAAATCCTAATGTTGGGTTAAAAATTTATTTTCTTTATTGAAAATGTAACTATTTAGTTCAAAACTGATATTTTTAATTGAAATAAATCTTTTCTAGTTGAAAATTTCAAACAATTAGGTGTACAATGTAACTATTTGGTTGAAATTTTAAATGAAAATAATCTTTTCTACTTGAAAATTCAACAATTCGGTAAACAATGTAACTGTTTGGTTAAAAAATTATATTTTTAATTAAAAGTTTGACTATACCTGGTTAAAAATTAAACGCTCTCTTTTATTATTTTTTTAACTTTTTTGTTGAAAAGTCATATTTTCGGATTGAAACTTCGTTTTGTATAATAAATTTTCTTTGGTGAAAAATTAATTTAGTTTTTAGACGTTTAACTATTTTGTTGAAAATTATGTTTTTTTTGTGATTGAGGATTATGTTTTTTAACTAAAATTTTAACTATTCTAGATTTGATTCAAAATTGAGGTCCACGAAGCTAGCACCCCTACTAAAAATAAAACTAATCCCTATGTAAAAACACAAATTCGGAATAAACAAAGAACACCTGAATTTTAGTCTAATATTTTATTTTTTATATTATATTTAAAAAGTCTATTAATAAAATAAGGCAAAAGTTTTATCAAGAAGGAAAGAAAATTCAACCAAATTGGGGAATTTTCAATAACAAAAAAAAAATGATTTCCTAGCCAAGAAAGGAAAAAATTTGAATCAAATTGTTGAGTTTTCAACAAAATAATTATTATAGAGATCTAGAGAAAAAACTGTGAAGTCTGCGATCAATAAGTAGAAAATTTGGTTCAGTTTTAATAATTTTAAAATATGTAATAAAATACATAAACTGGCGTATCAGGGTAGTGTATATTAGGACCCTCAATTAAAGTATAATTAATTTGCAGTTGATTTTTATATTTGCTTGTTTTTACATATTAGCACTATGCATACTAAAAAATTATTTTTATTAAAAATTGTTTTTAATATCTGAGAGTGCTTAACTGCAAAAAAATGTAATTTAATTTTTGTGTTTTTCAAATTGTTTCTTTCTAGCCTAGTTTGATAAAATACTTAGAACAACTCAGAGTTCTGTACTGAAAATAATAAACTAGAAAAAATGATGAGGATAAGGAATAAAAATCTATTTACTGATAAAAATATATTTACTGATAAAAATATATTTAAAACATTTTAGCATAAGTCTTTTTCCATTCTGTTGTTTATCTATTTTTAAATATTTTATCTTATTGAATTTTTTCTAATCTGTTTTTATTAGTAGAAAGTACTGGAGTGTTCTTTTTTGGTCTGCGAAATCCCCCCCCCCCCCTTTTTTTATCTAAAATCGAAATATCATGGTAAATATCATCTACTGAAGAACCTGGAACGTTCAGGGAATTTTTATATGCCTGGAGAAACCTGGAGATAACAGGGATTATTTTTAATTTAGGGAACTTTTTGAAAGCGTGCTCAATTTTGTTTTTAATTAGAATATGAATTTGAATAATAATGATTATTTATCTGTAAAAGTAGTTTTATATTACTGCATTTGACTATTTTGTTGAAAATTCCTTTTTTTCTTTTAAATTCAGTTTTTAACTTAAAATTTAACAATTTTGATTTAGATTAAAAATAATGGCTTTTAATATAAATCAATCAAGTGTCAGGTAGAAAATGTAGCTATTACAGTTGAAGATTCATCATTTTTGTTGAAAATTCATGAAATTGGTTAAAACCAATTTTTTTTACTGAAAATTGATCTGTCCTATTTTTGGTTAAAAATTTAACATTTGTGTTGAAAACGTATGTTTTTTGTGAAAAAATCATATTTTTTGGTAGAAAATTAATCTTTGAAAATTTTTCTTTTTGGTTGAAAATTCAATTATTTCAATTAAATATGCTTCTTAGATGAAATCAATATTTTTGTTTAAAATCCCACTTTTCCAGTTAAAGATTCGTCATTTGATTGAAAATTGATGTTTGGTTCAAAGTTAAGTTTGTTCACTGATTAATTAACCATTTCATTTTTGGTTGAAGATTTATCTTTTTTATTTGAAAGTTGGTGCATTTTTTTGAAAAACCGCCTTTTTTGATAAAAAAAAATGTTTCTTCTTGTTTAAAAATTCATTTTTTGGTCGAAAATAAAATTTTTTGTTTGAAATTAATCTAGTCAAGTTGAAAATTAACCATTTCAGTGGAAAATGTATTGCTTTGTTTGAAAAATTCTTTGTTTCTTTGGCGGAAAATTAAATTTTTGTAACTAAAAATGTAACTTCCATTTTTGGTTGAAAACTTATCTACTAACTTATTTAACTCTTTTATGTGGTTAATTTTTACAACTGAAAATTTAAGCATTCCAATTTTGGTTAAATATTAATTTTTGTTGTTGAAAATTCAACTACTTCGTTTAAAATCGTATTTTCTGTAAAAAAAAAAATTTGAAAAGTCATGTTTTTGGTTGAAAATAAAAATATTTCAGTTTGAGTTGAAAATTCATTTATTCCAGTTGCAGTTTTTTGTAGAAAATTATTTTTTTTTTTACTGAAATCTTAACTTTCCTAGTACGAAATTAAACTAATTAGTTGAAAAAAATTGGTTAAAACGTTCTAAAATCTAAATTAAACATATTAATTGAAACCCTAGAAACTGAAGAAACAAACATAATTTATAATAAACTCGCAAAACTCTGTGGATAATTGTTTAAAAAATCAAAAATATTTGAATGCCTCCTTTTTTGAAAAAGTTATACCTGCAAAAAAAATTGAGACACTTAAAAAAACGGGAATTGTGAAGTACCTGAAGTTGTGAACGTTCAAATAAACGAAATTTTGATTTATATTGCCAAACACAGATTACAAAATAAACTTAAAATGCATTATTTTAATTGTAGCTGGAAAAATATTTGTTGATAAAATGAAAATGGGGAAAAAAATGTTTCGTTCATTTGAACGTTCTGAACTTCAGGTAGACGGAATTGTCATGGAATTTTTTTGCAGGATTTGAGTAGACACCCTGAATACTGAACTTAATATTTTAATTCCAATATTTCAGAATATTACAGTGTTACTAGTCTCTGAATAAGCCCAAAATCTGGTAATTTTTATGTTTTGCAAAGTTTGTTTTGCTCAAGGGAGTGGTTTTTTGAAAATGGGGGTAGTTTTTCGATTTTTTTCATGCATTCGTAAGCCCAAAAATTCTGGTGTTCTTTGTTTTTTTCAAGTTTGTATTTTTACATAGGGGGTAGTTTTAATTTTAGTAGGGGTGGTTTTTGGAAATTTGTTGTTGATGCGTTCTAGAGCCCAAAAAAAGCCCAAAATTCTGACGCGTTTGATTTTTTTTTCTTTTAATTTTCATATAGTGGCGGCTGGCTTCATTCAAGCCAGCACTTCCACACGAGATTTGAATTTTTATAAAAAGTAGTGGAGCCCAAAAATCGGCAATGCAACAATTTTGTTTAGCATTAATTTCCCTTGGTAGAGGATTTCAATATTTGATTGAAAACTCTTCTTTTTTGTTAAAAATCAATCAAAATTTCACTATTTGGTTGAAAGTCCATTTTTTAATTAAAAATTGGACTGCTTGGTTAGGAATGACCTTTTTTTACTGATCTTTGTTTAAATTTGTTTGTTTAAACTTATACTACTTTTTAGAAAATTAATTTTTTGTTTGTTCGAAGATTCATCATTTAGATTCAAAATTCATATTTTCTGATTAAAAATTGAACAGTTTTATAGGAAACACGTCTTTTTGGATTGAAAATTCAACAATAATCCTTTTCGCTAAATTTTTCGCTATTTGACTAATAATTTTTGTTTGAAAGTTCAACTATTTGGTTGAGAGTGGAACTACTTTGTCAAACAAAATTTTTTCAATTCACCTCTTTGGTTAAAAGTCCAAATTTTTTAATGAATAGTCCGATTTTATTTAAAGAACATTAGAATATGTTAGTGTTTATCGTTGAGAATTTGTAATTTTAATAAAAGCAAATAATAAGCTATTTCACATTCTCCTTATTTTTTAAACAATAATATGGTGCTTTAGCGTTTTTCACAAGAAATCGGTTATTTTAAACAAAAATCATTTGACATAAAATCTTAAAATTAAAACTTTGAACAGCTTTAGTTTATGTTCGTGTTTTTCATCGAAAACATGTAATTTTTAACACAAATTCGACGGTTTTTTTCTCCGTAAAAAATATTATATATTAATTCTAAATTTAAGATATAAATTTTCCTCAACTATGAAAAATATTTTCCTTCCTCACCTTTGATATTATTTAAGATAATGAAAAGAATATATAATATATAATAATTATATTTATGATATAGTTACAAAAATATTACGAATGATTGTGATAAAATTGTCAGAAAACTCACAAGCTGGCCTGACAAATCTGGGAAGTGGTAACTAGGTCGTCGAGGGTTCGAATCCTTCGAACTGCAAACCTATCCAAAAAATGTTGGCTTTATTACTGACAAATTTTGTCCCTCTAGATTGTAAGTATTTGAGGAGTAAATTAAATAGAATATGTTCTCTTTTATTGCAGGAAACTAAAGGACGTAGCAGTGATGTCATGGCGCAGAGCATCCTAATCATAATTTTTTGAAAGAAGAGGAGAGGATTTAAAAAATCAAAATGGCAACCAATAATGTAAGCGGACATAAGAGGAATGGCTCATCCTCTAGTATGTTCGGCCACAGACGAACCGGATCTGGTGGCGGATTTATCGGTCACAAATGGGCCGAAAGTGGACACAAGCGTGCCGAGAGCATATCAAGTGCCTTTAGCCACAAACGCTCAGAAAGCGGCCATAAAACTAGTGAGTTTGGTGGCTTTGGGCACAAAAGGTAATCAAATTTTTATTTTCAATCTAACTCTAAAAAGCCAAAATCACACAATTTTATCGTAAAATTTCGAAAAGAATCCTAAATTACTTTTAAATTGTTTGGAGAACTGCCATAATTCTAAATTTTCGTTCACATTGGCAAGTTTAGTTTTTAGAATTGAAATGTATTAATACTAATTTGAAAGAACTGAAATTTCTAGGGTATTATTCGTTCTTTAAATTACACTGAACTCTCGATATAAGAACGATTTCGGGAATTGAATCGAAACCTAAATTCATTTGGAATTCTCCCTGAGTTCTTATTAATTTATTCTAAATTCTTTCAAATCATTTTGACTTCTTCTGAATACACTTTCAATTTTTCTAAACTTTTTTCAAGCTTTCTTAATTCAGACAGCCGGTCATTTTTCCGATGGTTCAAGTGACCGAAAATTAAAATAGCGAATATTAGGATACCGAAATGTATTTT
>JAAAKG020022228.1:0-20226 GCA_010014905.2 Druon quercuslanigerum | reverse complement strand
TATTTTTGGTAAAAAATTAATTTTCTGCATTGAAATTCGGTTAATTGTTTGAAAATAAAACTTCTTTGTTGAAGATTCATTCTATTATTTAAATAATTAAAGATAATTTTGGTTAAAAATTCGAGAAATTTCTTTAAATTTGATGTATTATATTCATTAAATGTCTTTTTTGGTAAACATTTATTTTCATCGATTGAAAACTCTTACTTGCTTGAGTGTTGAACTTCTTTGATGAAAATACATTTTATGAATTCAAGATCCATATTTTTAGTTGAAAATTCAACTATTTTATGGAAAATTTGTTTCTTTTTTGCATTAATTTTTTTAACTACAAATTATTTTAAACAAAAATCTCCACCTTTCCACAATTTTTCAATTTATATTTACAACAGAAAAAGAAATAAAAGTTTATATATTGTATAATGTTTCAACTATTTTCAATGTTAGTCAAATGTAGAAAAGTCATTCATTATAAGAAAAATTCACTTTTTTAAAATCAATTCAAATAATCCTATATAGAAAAAAAGAACATTATTTAAAAATGTATGACTGTTCACTATTAAAATTTCAACATTTTTTGTTCAAATATTAGCATGGGCGATCTCGTATTATGGTTAAAATTAAAATTGAATTTTAATGCAAATCCTATATTTTTTTATTGTAAAATTATCAAAAGTTTTAGATTATTTATCCTGAAGTGTCTATTTTTATGAAACATATTTTATATTGAAACTTGAAATTTCAATTTAATTTGACTTCGTATACAGGGTGTCCCAGAAACCTCGTACCGCCAAAAACCAGGTCATTGCTTTTTAAATTTTGAGCAGAAAACTCATTTGCCGTTTTTCGAAATTCTCAAAAATAAGCGAGATATTCAATAATTCGTTTGGCCAATCAGCGCGCTTGGCGGGAACAGCGCCAGTGGCGTAACAGCGATCATGGGCCCCCGAAAGAATTTTGTCTTTTTATTTATGTTTGAATCGAAACAATGCTTCATGATGATGAGATGTTTTTGATTTTCAATTCGCGTGATTTTAATTTTTCCGAAAGTTTTTTTTTAAACAAAATTGATCGTTTTGCCTTTTGCGATTTCGAACTTAACAAAATTTTGCAATTCGGAAAAATTACAATCACGCAAAATGAAAATGAAAAACATCTCGTCATCATCAAGAATTGTTTCGATTCAAACATAAATAAAACAACAAAATTCTTTCGGGGGCCCAGGACCGCTGTTACGCCACTGGCGCTGTTCCCGCCAAGCGCGCTGATTGGTCAAAAGAAATATTGAATATCTCGCTTATTTTTGAGAATTTTGAAAAATGGCAAAGGGCTTTTCTGCTTAAAATTTAAAAAGCAATGTCCTGGTTTTTAGCAGTACGAGGTATCTGGGACACCCTGTATACAATTTATTTTGATTTAAATTTAAACTTTTACTGTAAAATCCTAAAAAATTATAGTCTTATGATTGTTTTTCAACAAATTTTCAAAATTGATTCAAAATGTAACTTTTTTCAAGTCACTTTTTGCAGATTAAAAAATATTTATTTGCTTTAAAAATTTATTATCTAACAATATCGCACTTCAAAGATATTTTTTTAAACCCTCCGTGTAATTTGAGAATGTGAACAGTGAATGTTTGCTTGTGAATGTTCACAATATTTAGTCCACCACGAGATTTGTAATTTTTGATGTGAAAAGTTTCCTAGGAGAAAAAAGGTACTATGTTATTTGTCCTGGCACATTTGAATTCAGCATGGAAAAATCTATAAAATTTAGCATTTTGCACTAAAAAACCTTTCTTTCTAGCTTTAGTACAATTTTATTTACTTTGTTTCCTTAATTCTTCAAGACGGAAGACGAAAACTTTTCTCTTTACTTTTTTCTTATTGCGCGATCAAGGTCAATTCGAGGTCAAAATGAAGAAAACCATAGAATTAAACTTGCGGGGTGGTACTAGCTATGGATTAGGTTTTAGCGACCTCAAAAAACGCATAAGAATAGAGATTTTCTCCAATTCCATGGTTTTCTCAATCTTGCCCTTGAAATGACCTTCATCCAAGATTCGGGTTCAGCAACCCGAAAAGCGTCTGAGAGCAGATATTTTCTCCAATCCATTAGGTGTCTTCGATCCAATGGTTTTCTTTATTTTGATGTTTACTTGAACCTTAGTTTAACTTGATGGAGTCAAACAGACCCCAGATTCGGGTTCAGCGACCCCAAAAGCGTCTAAGAGTAGAAGTTTCCTTCAATGCGATGGTTTTATCCATTTAAACCTTCAATTGAACTTGATCATATATATTGAAAGTTAATGACTCCTATTGTATTCCGCAGGCTGGCGCCATTTTTTTACTTGTTCTCCGTTCACATCAAGGATTGTGGGTGGCCCCAAATCCAGGAGGTGACCTGCCTCTCCTTCTGATGCCAAAGCATGACTTGCTGAAGCCTGACTTGTGCTTTCCGGCCTAATGAACTGTATAGGTTTAAATGGTACAAGAGGCCTACGTGAAGCTCTTGATTCTACATTGAAAAGACGAAGGGAATACGGATTGTGTGGCTTAGAGAAAAGAGTATTTAGAGGATCGTTTTCGTCCAGTGGAATATACTTCTCTGCATAGTTTCCTTCTAGGCGTATAATTATTCTTATATAATGATGTGCTGATTTTGGTGAAGTAACGACGAATGGATTCAAAGGACAGTGTTTTTGGCTTGCATCTTCGACATATCCAATGACGTACTCCAAACCTTCTTTCTTCATTATCTCTAAATACACCGGGCCTGATTTTATGGATCTCACCACCTCTTTTTCTCCAACATTCCGCATGTAAACAGTAGCGGAGAGTTTAGGCAGATTTTTCAACTCGGTCTTTAATATTTCTTTTAAACGCAATGGCTTTTTCTCGACGAATCTAAGCATTGATTCTGCAAAAAAAAATATAAGTGAAAAATTATTTTGTACACGAACGGATGAAATGAGGTATCAAATTATAATTTTTAGCTTACAAAGAAATTTGATTATTACATTGCAGAACGAAATGAAAAAAATGCACTAGAAGGTGTCCGTAAACACTCTCAAACTATTGATGGAACATTTTCAAATAATTTAGGATTTCATATGACTTTGGAAATGTCTGTGCTAAATTGTGGAAATTCTTTTTAAGATCCTCTTATATACACTGTTAAACATTTCTGTTGGAAACTTTCATTACATGTATTGGAAGTTTCTCTTCGAAACGTAAGATGACTCTACAATGCAAAATGTTTTAGTTTCTAAATACTAGCGTTGGTATGGTATCTCACATGCATTGTGATTTCACAATACATGTCCAGCCGTAGCCATTTATTTGACACTTGTTGAAGCGTACAAAAACAAAGTGTAAATCATTTCTCAGAAAACTTGTTTCGGGAAAAGAAAGATATTTTCTGACAGTGCCAAAACGTTCATTTATATATAGTATAGAACGTATATAGTATATAATATTCAAGGTATACAAGGAATTCATAGAATTTTATAAATTCAATGAATTTACGGAATTCAAGGAATTCAAGACAGAATTCTTGGAACTGAATGAAATGAACGAAATACTTGAAAAATGAGATGAAAAAATTATAAAAATACTCCAAGAATACTGCTAAATAAATGGTCTAAGTGTTAATACGGATAAAACAAAAAAAATATTTTACAAAAGTGTGGACATAATAAAAACAAACTTTAAATTTATTACAGCAATGAAAATGTTAAAATTGTTAAAAAGTATAAATACTTAAGAAAAGCAAATTTGAGGTCCCAGTCTTTGATAAAGGCGCTGTAGATTTTTCTTGTTACAAATTTTTCCATATGGATTGCGGGTCGATCGACACGATCCAACCATGTGAAAAGGTAGAAAAAAATGATTTATATTGTGTTACAGTAATTTTAAGTAAAAAAAATGCATTTGTTCAGTGCCTTTTTTGGGGGGTAAAAGATCGATTCTGTGCTCAAAAAATGGCTTTATAAAAAAAAATTTTTTTCAGTATCAGACTGCAAAACATTTCAGCACTTGTGAATTAGTTTTTATGCAGATTTATAGATGATCACGAATATCTTATCAGATTTTCCAAAATTCAAAATAGCGGATCGAAGGTGTCGGACTAATTTTTTAAAACATTCCTCGTTTTGTATGAAAAAAATTTAGTCGGGGGAGAGAAAAAAATTGTCTAAAAAAATTTTCTGGTTGTGATAAGATTTGCGAAATTCAAAATTACGGATCCAATATGGCGGATATTATTATTCTTATAACAAAAGATTTAAATATTTTTTTCGCTTATTTTATATATTGCTCGAATGTGGAAAAGTGTTGAACGAGGACGTACAATTTTTGTAAGATTTGAAGCTTATATTTTTGTGTAAATTGCTTCAGGCAAGCTTAATGACTTTAGATAAAACGGCCCATGAAGAAGACATAAATCAGAGAAAAAAAATATAAAGAATTCTCACTACCTCCACGTAGTGAGAATGTGGTAAAAAGTCATATAATGGCAAAAAATGAATCATAACCGAACGGATCATCTATAGAATTAGATAGCACAGAATTGTAAAGTATTTAGCGTATCTCATCGCGAATTCATAATCAGCGACCCCGAGAAGCCTTCTATACAGATTTTCATACAAAAATGAGATTTTTCTAAAAAATATAGCCCGCCATTTTGAATTTTGCAAAGCTGGTAACAAATTCGTGATCAGAAATCCAAAAAACTATCATGTATTCATTTTGAGGTTAAATTAATTTAGAAAAAGCGAAAAAAAAGAAAACTAAAGCATCGTCTATATAAATCTGCATGAAAAATAATTTATAAGTGTAATCGGTACTGAACAAATTAGTTTGTTTATTTAAAATTTCCAAAAAAGAATGAGATTAATTTTTTTTTACTTTTTCAAATGTAGAGCGGCTTCATGAAAATTTAGGACCACAAACTTCCTTTAAGATTTTTTGTTATTCAGGCATTAATGGGTTAAGAAGATACATTGATTTCATACATTGCTATGTATCAAACACTAAATATTATAAGAACTTCAAGGACTGTCTCGTGAAAAGCAGCCGATAAGTTATTTCATAGCCTTGTGCTAAGCACTCTACTATACGGAATTGATATTTCGCTTTCGATGTCAATGTTTTTCACATCGATTTTTCAATTTCAATGTTTTCAAACATCGATGTTTGTTCGTCGATGTTAGACATCGATATTTTGTGTTATATCGCTTATTGGTCGCTAGAAATTTTATACTGCGAAACTCGTGTTTTGATTGGTCCCTTCTAATGGCATCGTTTTCATTGGTCCCTTCTGTTGGAATCGGTTAAATCACGTGACCAGTGAGACCTTTTAACCAATCACAAGTAGCGTATTGATTTGAATTATTTGTGGAACGGGAAGCGTTCTTAGCGTCGCTCACCATGATCCAAGAAGCTATGGTCCCACAACTTGGTGGTACGAACTACGTACAAGCCGCGTCTCGTAAAGTGACCTCCATATTGGTTACCAAGACAGCGCAGAGACACTTTTCTAACAAGGATTTAAATCATTTCGCGTCATGATGTAGCACAGCGCTTCTCAAACTTACATTCTCAAAAGTAGACAATGTGAGTTTGGTTAATACATTTTTCACTTCGTAAAGATACACAGCATTATATTTAATATTAAATTTAATATTTAATTTTTATTTAATATTTAATATTATTTCATCTTATTAAATTTGTTGATTGTGCAATATGATGCGCTTAGCATTATTTGTGTTTGCCATACGTACACGATGGATGGCATTTTAAAAGGAACTAAGGGACATTTTGGCAGCTTTACAGGAGAGCAAAAAGCATTCTGTTAAATCGAAATGACGATTTTTAAATAAAACAAGAGTACCTTCCCGACCTGAAGTCTTTCTGACTTAAGGTCTGAAAAGTTTGATCAGAAAAAGTTATCCAGTTTATAGGTAAGCGTAGGAAAAGTGTAACCCGTATCGGTGAAATGAAGCTTTAATTATTACTATTTATATTTACTTTTATCTATATTTATTTATACTTATTGGAATCTATATCTTTTTATTTATTTCATTTATAATTTATTAATTTATATTTCTTATTAATTATTAACTAATATTATTATTATAGTATTAAAACATTTATGTCCAGTAAACATCGAAAACATCGATGTTTTACTTTCTATACATCGATAACATCGATGTCAATTTTTTGGACATCGATCTTCGGCAACATCGATGTTTCACTTCCGATGTCCGATCACTAGATCTGAAATCTGGGGTTTGGTATACGTGGACAGACTGGAAAGGGTTCAAGTGGGTTAAAAAAAAATGGAAGTTATAAGGAAATCTGTCTTATTAGAATGATGCAGTTAACGCGAAGGGGAAACAAAAGCATTAAGTATAATTTCGTACAAAAAGCGTGTCTGTTCCTTCGCGTTTCTGAAATTGAGAATGGTGGAAAAATCTCGCAGTAAAGGTTCTCGAGGAAGGTGCACATAATTTCATAATGAATTATGGATTAAAATTGAGAGCAAATCCTGGCATTTCTGCTAGTTCAGGACGGTCCTAAGTCCTATCTACAATTAAGCGCGTCTACGATAATGGAATCGGTCTTTGACCAGATGAGGCTACTCAGCACCCGGGCGCAGAGTATAATTATCAAAATCAAGCTATTTAAATTTGCTCAAAGCAAAACCTGCCTTTCTTGTAATCTGCGCACCAGGGTAACTGTACCACATTTTAACGGAATGCCCGGCTAATCACTTGGGATGCAAATTATTAATAGCATCGAACCATAAACTATCAAAAAGAATATTATAGCTCTGAGAATAGTTGAAATTTAAAGTAAAAATGATGTTTTAAAAACAAGTTGTAGAATATTTTAACCAATAAATAAAAAAATTTAGAACTAAAAATATAATCTTCAGAAGGAACCTACAGCCACAAAAAGGCAAATATAAACACGAGGCAATCAAGAATAATATAAAGAATATTATATCAGCGTTATTATCTCCCTAAATAATTTATCATGTTTCCTGAATCTTAATATGCATGGACCTTTTGCACAAATTTTCTTTTAAATCCCTGAATTTTCCATAAAGTAAAACTTGTTTTCCACCTTTTTTTAGTTAGATTGAAGCAATAGTCATTTATATTTAACACAAATAATTACTTGACGTAAGAATTATTAAAACTTTACAAAACTTATTGTTTAAACAAGGTATTATTGATTAAAAGTTTATTCCCTTAATGTAATGCTAGAAAGTTACAGGCACTTCTAAAATTAACGCTTTCCTTTGATTTGTAAATAAGACAATAATTATCAATAATACTATGAATTTTAATTAAAATAAAAGAGCCATTAGGTACTGCTTAACCCATGATTTACCCAGTTGTGCGAATCACCCCAAACCCAGTTGTAAAATTTGTCATTTTTTATATTTACATTGGAAGTGTGTCGAGTAAGGGTTAAAGAAAAATTCAAATTTGATATGATGCTACAGAAAACCAAAAGATGATTTCAGATATCTATTTAATTTAAAAATATCTATTTGAAAATAATTAACCCAATTATAGTATATTGTGTCTTAACAAACCCTTTGCATTGCAAAGCCCTCAAGAACATCATAAATTGAGCTATAAACTCGAAAACCCTCACTTTTTACTCATGTGGTTTTTTTGGGGACCTACGAAACATATTTATATGAAAAATTAAAAACATATTTAAAAAGTAATTTTTTTTCTTTTTGTAAAGAGAAATTTTAATTCTCAGCTCCATCGACCTTATATTGACGATTCTGAATGAAATACGTGGTAAACTTCATGAGGTTTGCAGAGCCGCTAAACATATTTTTTTACAGAAGAAGGCATTTATTTTTATGTTTGTAGAATTTGTACAAATTTTTGGACGATATGCATAAAAAAATCTCATATATTTTTGAACAAGTTTACTTTTTAAACTTGTTTTGTTTTTCAAACAAAGTGTTTTACGGGTTTGAAAAACTGTAAAATTTTAAAACAAGCGAAATGTTGTGTTTTTGCTGGAAAGTTCTTTTAGGGTCTCAAAAATTGCTCTATGCACCGACGTACGCAAGATCTTTTTATATTGCACCGTTTTTTTATAAACAATTTTGTAACGCTTTTTTCATTAAATTTTTATATTTTTTCCGGAAGTGCACCATGTTAAGAGAAATAAATATATCGAAAAAATCCTACAGACATCTCTTTCTGTTGATCTATAGAATCGACCAAAGTTTGTTTTTTTTGTTCCAAGTCAAAAATTGCACGTGTTAGGTTTCCTGCAGTGGACACTTTAAATACGCCTATAGAGAAACCCTGCGCAGCCACCATTTTGTATCGCATTAAAAATTCTATTTTACAGAATTGCTATTGATATCTTTATTGTACAAAAAACATTGCGAAAAATGCTTATTTTTTCATGCTGTACAGTGGTTTAACCTGTTAAGAAAGTAAGTGTTTAGGCACGCAGAAAATATCTGCAGAAGCTAGACACACTTTCCTGTGTCCTCGGGCTTATCAGAAATAATATTTTTTCAGTCGAATCAGTGGAATATTTCAAATAGCTTTACAGTAGCTAAATTCTTTGTTTTTCGCTCATAAATTAGTAAATATTTGGATTAATTGAATTATTGGCTCAAATTTTTTTCCTAATTAGTAGAGTTTCAATAATTAGGTATTGAAATTTCACTAATTTATGGATTTATAAAGCGCAGTTAAAATTATGAAATAAATAAAGTGCAATTCAAAATGTATTTTGGATTAAAAATCTTATTATACTTACCAATAGGATTAGGGAGTATCATTACCATGAAGCAAAGAACACCAATCGAAAACCTCATTTTTTCAAACAAGGACAGCTGTCGCCACTCTAATCGCTAACTTTCAAAGGCTCTTGACGGTAAATGCTTTAATTTTTATCAAATTTAAAATGTTTTCGAATTGCTCAAAATAATTTTTGATATCAATTATTTAATTTTACTATATTTCAAAAAATAAACTTTTGGATAAAGTAATGCAGGCATCACTAGGTGCAGACATACGTCAGCACAGATGTCTTGATATACAGTAGAGGACGTGGCAGATACTCATGGCCTATAAAAGCATTATCCGCTATCTTATTTGTTTTTCTGAATTATTATTATTATTTTATGACTATACACCTCTCAGATAGTACAGTTAAAAGGCATATGGATTATCATGCTATTATAATATAATTGAGATGGGGAAATTACACATTGCACAATAGAACATTGATTGATTCATATTCTTAAAAACCATGCAGCTATTTTTGTTGCGATCAAAAGAAGGTAAACATTAATTGACACAGTATTTCATTTTTTATTAGGAAAAATTGAAGAATTGAAAAGAAACGCTAAATGTTAAGTTACAAATCTTATATAAAATCACGTATTATATTACAATTTTTGAAGTAAACCTTTATTTACTTTATGTTACATGAATATGTATGTGTACCGATAATAATTAAGAGTCTGTTTTTGGTTGCTGAGAATACAGCATCTTTTTCTCCAAACCCTGATATTTAGGTTCTAAGCTGTTTGTTCTAAACCTTGAAATCTTTTAAAATTTTGATATTCTTCCATGGCTAAAGGCAAATCTAACTCCGTCACACAGAAAAAGTACACTGCAAAAAAACAATCGAAATTTTTCCATACGAAATTACGAAAGTATGGCATTTTCCCATACTCTTGAATATCTCAAACAAGCATGGAAGTTTTCCGTTGTTCACTTGTAAATTTCCCATACACTTCGAGAATCCCATACACTGGTATGGAAAAACTTCCAATCTTGCATGGAACTTTAATATGTAACGTATTGAATTGAGGGGAATCAGCAGAATACTTGTATAATACAATAATAGCAACAAGCGTCTAATTGCTCAAAGTTATAGTGTAAACTTGTAAACATTTTGGATTGTTAGTAGCGAAAAAATAAAAAATTATGAGTGAAATAATATTTAGTACAATTATATATTTGTCAACGACATGCATCAATAGTGATGTTTTGGATATTTCAATAAAGCATTTTAAGAATAAAAAGAAATAACTTAATATTGGCAATTAATTGTAATATGGAAAAAATACAAAACGGGTATAGGAAAAATACATCAGTTTAACGGTCATAGCATATTTTAAAGAATGTTATACAAAATTTGTTATTGTAATTTGTAAAAAACAGGATTAAAAAGAAAAAAATTAAATTTTTAGACAAAAGATGAAAGCTACACAAAAAAACTAAGGAGGCAAAATTTGTTTGTTCGAAAAAGAGCAACCACTTTCTAATTATTTTTTTTCAATAGAATGCGTAGTATTTGCTTTAATCTTAAAAAAATATAATGTCAAGTATCACCTGGCTTGCTATTTGATGTCTAGGGAACCTGTGTCCCAAAGATTAAGAGAACTATGGCTTCTCGAGGCCATTTTCTTTAATTTTTCATCGCTATTACAAGCCTCGCATGTATACTACTACGCGACCTTAATTTGATTGGTTCATAGTTGATTAAATCCTGGAATGGAACCGAGAAACTGAAAATTGAATGATAAAATAAAACACTGAATTTACAAGAAGAAATGGGTCTAACTATTTATTTTCTGAACACCCTCACTGTCTTAAGGCAAATCTAACTCCGCTAAGCGGAAAAAGAACACTGAAAAAAAAACAAAAGAAATTTTTCAATAAGAAAGTATGGCATCTTTCTCATACTTTTAAATATCCCATAAAAGCATGGAAATTTTAAGCTGTTCAGTTGTAAATTTCCCATACACCTCGAGAATCCCATACACTGGTATGGGAAAACTTCAAATCGTGCATGAAACTTTGATGCGCGGCTATAGTATGCGCATCTCAGTGAAGCGCGCATACGCGGTGACCATGGTCAATGGAGAAGAATCAGCAGAATACTTGTACAGGGTGCGGCGTCAAAATCCGGACAACCTTTAATTCAAATTCCCCGCCGTTTTTTACCACTCCGGTAGGTGGCGTTTAGCGTTTGAGTTGCTCAGTGCTTGTGATTAGTATCTTTAACCTCAAAAGAGTCCAATGTTAAAATCAAATGCAGAGTACAATCGAAGGGCCGCAATTATTGAAAGTGTGCGCGCAGGGCGGTCAGCAAAAGAAATCATTCGTTTCTTTGGGTACCTAAGAAAGAATGTGTATGATGTTATCGCGAGGTACAATAAATCAGAAAAGTCTAATGACGGTTCTGCAATACCGGCGAGGAAAGTTCACTCAAAGGAACCCGTTCTCAGGACGCCTGAAGTTTTGGTCCAAAGAATTTTAACCTCCCAACAGCCCTGATTTGAATCCTTTGGTCTTCTATGTATGAAGCGTTGTTGAAAGGGTCACCAACAATTCCAGACATCCAAACGTCACATCATCAAGAGTCGCCATTAAAGTAGCATTCGCGAATATGGACCGTGATGCATTGAAACGCGCCTGCGGACGCTTCAGATCGAGAATGGAGGCCGTCATCCAAGCAGATGGAGGGTATATTAAATAAATTTTTTTAATATCACCTAAAAACTACTGCGAAAAAATAAAAATGGTAAGAACCTGTGTATTTGCAATAAAAAACATTTTTTGAATGAATTTCGATTTGTCCGGATTTTGACGCCGCACCCTGTATAATACAATCATGGCCACAAGCGTCTAATTCCTAATAGTTTTAATATAAACTTGTGAAACGTTTTGTATTGTTAGTAGTGCTAAGTTGAATATTAGGAATGGAATAAGATTTTAGTACAATTATATATTTTTCAACGCATGAGTAATGTTTTGGATATTTTAATAAATCGTTTTAAGAATAAAAGAAATAACTTAATATTCGCTATTAAATGTAGTATAGAAAAAATACAAAATGAGAATGGGAAAATTACATCCACCGTATAGTACAATTGGCATGTTCTTTATGTTTGGTTATAAAAAAAATGCAAGTATAGAAAATATACGACCAATGTATCGGAAAATTGCCATTTTTCTCATAGCCACGTATGGGACAAATACTAACCTGGTATGGGAAAAGTCAAATACAAGTACAAATATTTTCCTATACCGATGTTTCAAGATGTATTAAGAGAATCTAAAAGACTGTGCTCATCAAACTAAGAGATTGTTACTGAAAATTTAGTGGGAAAGGGCTTTATATTCTTGTACACTAAAAGAAAAATCAGGGTACATTTTCCATACATACATGGGAAGTTATTAACCCACACAAGGAATGGTACTTCTTTCACACTTGTGTATGGTAAATTAAAATTGATTAGTTGATTAAAATTTTTAAATTACAAACTATTTTGCGGAAGAAGTACTACTATAAATGCAATAGTTGACAGAAATACTTACTGACCAATACAGAGACGCAAGTGAAAATAATTTGTCTTGGCTACGTCTTCAGCCAAGAAATGACCCATATATTGCCAAGACGTTATTGTAAGTCTCGCCCCTTGTCGCCAGAGAGACTAGATTTCTTGTCTTCAAGCCGAACTTTAACTGCAATAAGTATGTTCTTTGGATAGCAAATCTAAAAATGTTATACAATTTTTTCTGTCGCCAACAGTGCACTATATGCTTGTCAAAAATTACAGCCCTAATCTTTTTATGGAAAATTTTATGCAGTTCTTGAGACTAACAGGTTTTGAATTTTGAATAAGCAAATTATTTATTCCGAAATTACAAACTTTGTCGATCTTAGAATTTTAATCCTTAGCAGATGTCAAATGTTTGGTCCCAGCCAAGATATCTGATTCATGTAAATGGCAGGTCCTGACGGTTGGGTCCTTATATGGTATAGGTCGAAGTATAATCGACAATGAAATTCGCAAACAGAAAATATTGTAATTTTTACCCTGGAAAATAATTAAGCCCTAAATTGGTAATAGAATTCTTTTTAAAAAGATTTTTTGTTTCTTAAGTCTCGGCGCAGGCATCATTTCCGATAAAAGGTGGAGAGACAAGTGATGGCAACGAGACAAGACGCGGTGAACGCAATAATAAGTCAACAAGGTCACGCCCTGCTGGAAGTCGATCTTTTGAAAATAAAGAAACTTAGGGATTTGGAGACTGGAAAATTAAGTTAGCGGCAAGTTTTATTTTGTTGGCCTTTTGATGGTTCATTTTTCCGTTGCTTTGAAAGCGGAAGTTTAGCATAATATTATGTGTTTATCCTGTAGACGTAACATGTAATTTTACATCTAATCTAAATCAAATTTAATTATTGTAAATCCTAAACATAAAAATATTCTAAGACTAAATAATTTTTTTCTCAGTGGTTAGACGCTCGGACTTCACCTCAGAGGTCCGGGGTTCGATCCCTGAGCCGGTACCTCTGGAAATTTTTCTATGTACCTTTACCGAGGTTCTGGTGGTTCGGAGCCCACCTTAAGCTGTAGGTCCCCCTCCCACCACCAAAAAGGGTGTGGGAGGTGTGTTAAGGAATGGGAAGAGGGTGAATGAAAGGTGTAAACCCTTAGGGGACACACTAGAAGCTTCCACTAACAAGACGAATGTCAAAAAAATATGTACATTGCACGGTGCAAATCTGAACCAGTTCTACCGCAGAACTTGAAGATGTGCAGAGGGCCCTTCGTTGCCAATCTCTGAATACGGTCTACGAAGAGAATTTTGTGCTAGTGAACAATGTTAACACTGAACTGGTAGTGTTTTTCTGTATCACAAATTTAAAAACACCTATAAAAGCCTCAGTCATTTATTTGGATAGGACGTTCCAATTTTGTACACAATTTTTCTTTTAACTGCTAGACAGTATGATGACGGGCATGTTTTGTGTGTGATATAATAGTACTTTCTACTTTCTCTAGTAAAAGTTATTTTAAAGTTAGGCACAGTTTTCTGGTTACAAAAAGGAACCTAATGAAGACTTGGGCCTAGTTTACCCAAACGAATTAGCTCACAGTTTACTATCGCCCACTCGGGGACTTTTATAGTTCCGGAAGTAACATAAAATCTTAATGATCATCACCTCTTTTAAATTAAAATTACATGGGAACTCCAGATTTATCTAAAAATCTACTCCCTCTTTCCCACATTACTTCCTTTATTATCGAGTTCTTCCTGCCTGAACCCGAACGGGAAATGGCTTATGGGAGCTTATTATCCTTCTCTGGATCCATCGGCTGGTTTGATTGTGCAGTTAGGTACCTTTGCCGGCTACTATTGATGTATTTCGCTTCGTCGAAGAGAGTGGGGCCTGTTGAGCTCGAAACCGGCGCATGGACAGGCCGTTTAATGGGATTTACTTCCGTAAACCGTTGAAGGGAATGAGTAGGTCTTTCCTCTATTTCGAAAGTACGAAGGTTGCCTGCATGATATGGCTTGTTGAAAGCACTATTTAACGCGATTTCGTTTTTGGATATTAGAACATACTGGTAGGCATAGTTTCCCTCTACGCGTATTTTAATTCTTCCAAAGTTATTCCCTATTTCTGACATTACATAGAATGCACGCAAATACAGTTGTCCTCTTACTTCTTGAGGATATCCAACGACGTAATCGACCCTATTTTCTTTTATTACTACCACATCGACCGGACCTGGATCTAACTGATAAAATCTTATTTCGTCTCCACCAATTGCGGGCACAAGTCCGAGGTACCTTTCAGCAGAAAGTTTAGGGTGTATAACGGGTGCGTGATTTTTATTTTGTTGACTTTTGTTACACTTTAAACAGCCCAACATTGATTCTGCAACAAAAATATAAATTTTATTATTATACTGAAGAAATGAAAAAAGTATCTACTGATAAACACCTGAAGCTGTACCATTTTTCATTCTTTTCATACTTTTCACTATCTCTTCTGATATAATTGGGGTACTCAGTACACCTTGTACAGTATTTTTTGCTGTTATTTCTAATCTAACATTTACTCTTATTGCTTTTCAGAAGCTACTCATATCCCTAATTTTTTTTTACATTCTCTAGCAGCGCTACCCGTTTCCCTTTTTTAATCTTTTTAACTATTTGTGTGAGTTTTCCCTCTTCTCCCTGCAGCCTTACCTTAGTCCGTGTGTGTTACTTTTAAATACTTTTTTTTTAGACTTACCTAAACATATTTTCCTCTGGTTAGCATACTTTTAGTCAAACTATTTTCCCCTTCCCTTCTTTTTTTCATTTTTTAGCTTTGCCAACTTTGATAGTCATTTCTACACTCTTCGCCGCTTCTCAGATACATGCTTTAAACCTGTCCCATCTTTCCTGCATCCCTTCGACCTTATCTACTTCTTCCCATGGTTTGCGCTTTTTGTTTTCAAATTGCGTATCTTTCTCCGAATCTCATCCCAGCTTTTCTGTTTCATGCCCATCTAGGGCTTCTGGATGTGCTACTTGGGATTCCCCTTCCGAGAAATTAATGCTAATAGTTACTGAAAGATGGTTTGATCACATTCTCACATCTTCTTTTACTTTTTTCACAAAACACCCCCTGCCCCCCCCCCCCCCCCCCCCCCCGGATTAAATAATCTAAAAACGGTTCCTCATCTTTGTAATTATGTGCCGATGTTCCTCAAATGTCTCCTCTGATATAATCGCTAGTAACAGCTGCGCCTTTTTGCCGGACAGTCTTCTCCTTACTTCTTATCCAATCTAGCACTTCGATTTTCCTTGGAGCGAAATCCTTCTCGACTGTAATAGCAATTCCCTTTAGCCTAAATTTATTCGCGATAAGTCTTCTCTTTTTCTCCGACGATTCATGACGGAGTAATGGTCCTTTTCCTATCACACTAATCGTCTCGACGGCTATTTGTACAACAGTATGTTTCTAAATCAAATCTAGAATTTTTCTTCTCGCTTTCACTCCACTCTTTGCTCTTTCCCTGCTTCCTTATCTCTCTCATTGGTGTTTCTTTTAACCAACTCATTCACCCTCCTTCCTTCATTATACATCCCTTTCGCTTCATCAATCGGCTATCCATTCCTTCTACAAAAACCGTTTCCTTTCCATCTCCAACCTGCAACCCCTACGCCTGTTCTCCTTCTCCCACCAACAACACCTTCGCCTTAAACACCTTACTTCCCACCTCTTCTTAAAATTTCTTCTCATATTTACACGCTCGGTTTCCTGTTATAATCCCTAAATTCGTTTTGTACCTGAAAAATTTGTCCTCCGTCAAGGCAACACTGTCCTCATTTACTTGCAAATTACACATTTTATTTCCGGTTGGATCACTTTCTCCGCCGTTCAGAAAACCTTTTAAGAACTTTATAATTATTGATGTTTAAACTATTTCTTTTTTAACTTTTAGCGTTTGTCCTCTTCTACAATTCACATATACGTCAAAGTCTTGCGGTTCTATCGAATTCTTGCCACCTTCCAACGCTTCCTCCGCTTTTCTCGCTTCACTGATTTTATCAGCCATAACGCTTTGACCGTTAATACCGACAAAATGTTTCGCCAGTTATCGCGACACACAATTTCCGAACAACACCCTCTCTCTTCCCTTGCAGATTTATATTTTTAACCCAAAATGTTTATAATTATTTAATTCATTAAAAGGTATAAATAGAAATCGTGTACACGAACGGTACTAAATGTTAAATTGTTCAACTAAAAAGTGTCAGTAGCTTTCATTTCATGCCTGCAAATTATTTAGCTTTTAAACACAAAATATTTTTGAATTAAAAATATTTTAGGTTTCAAATCTATAACTTAATGACCTAAAAGAATTAAAATCAAGTGCTTTAATTTTACAGTTTAGTTGTAATTATTTAAAAAAAATTGTATAGCCATAAAAGGTATTTTTTAATTACAACCATTGTCAACAATTTTAACAAACCGCGAAATGGCTAAGCATTTTTTCCCTTACAAAAAATGGTAGAAGAAGAAATTTTTAACTATTTTATTTTTAAGAAAAAAGTTTTTGACACAACAAAAAATGATTTTTTAAAAGAATACTGGCATTTTAACCAAGTTTAAGAAAAAAAAATGAATTCTCAAACCAAAAAGACGAATTTCCAATAAATAAAAAATTTCCATACATACATAACGCAATAATTACCTAAATTGTTGAACCTTTCATTCAAAAAGGAATTTTCTCTACATTAATTGAATTTTCTACCAGAAAATGATCATTTTGAGTTAACAAATTAATTTTCAAGAAAATAATTAAACTCTCAATCAAAGAGATAAACCAGAATTTAAGAAAATTCATGACTTAGTTTAACTCTCACTCTTGCATTTGAATTTTATATTTAAAAATATCAATGTTTAATCAAACAGTTTAACTTCAAACTTAAGATAAGAATTTTCAACTAAAAGAAGGTATGAATAACAAAAATATGACTTAAAAAAAAATGGTTGAACTAAAATTGTCAAACAGGGTTGTTGAAGTTTTCGACAAAATGGTTTAACTTTAAACTGAATAGATCAAAAATCTTTTGCAAAAATTTTCCGAAAAATTAAATGGTTAAATTCATAGTTAATAATATTAATTTAAAAAAAAATAATAATTTTGAACCAAACAGATGAAATTTTAATTAACAAGATGAATTGTCTACCAAAATAGCATAATTTGTAACAAAATGCATGAATATTTTACCATTTGTATCATTATAAATTAGAATTTGCATCGAGAACATGAATTTTTTACCAAAAAGATGAACGCTATATAAAAAAAGAATTTAACAAAAATTGAGTTAAATTTTCAGTCAAAATAAACCAAAACAATACTCTTGTTGCCGAAAAACTTAATTTTTTGCAAAAAGTTAATAATATTTAACAAAATGCATGAATTTTCAACTAAGTATTTTAATTAATTAATAGAATAGAATTAATAGAATTTTTAACTGAATTACATTTTAGGGAAAAAAATTATTTTTTGGAAAAACGAAACGACCTTAAAAAAATATAAACAAAAGTTTAGCACCCAAACAACAGTTTCGTTAATAATCATTCTTTTTTGCAGTTCATGGATTTGTTTTTAATCGTAAGAGATTAAATAAAAAATAAAAAAATTTAATTTTTGGATAAACGACTCATGCTATGAAAAAAACGAATAGACAAAAGCTGCTCTTTTCAACAAGGGTGAAAACTCGTCTGATTTGTATTATATTATCTAAATGTATCACTTAAAAAAAACTTTTTTACCAAGTGTTATTTATCATTGATATACAAAAATCGTGATATGTGGCTTTATTATAAATATTTTAATTTAATAAAATGGAAAATTCTTTTCACTTTTTGCAGCTCAAATTTATTCCTTATCGCAAAAGTATTGCAATACTTTATTCAATAAGTTTAATTCAATAAGTTTATTCAATAATAATAATATTTATTCGTATGAGGGCATAGAGAATTTTCTCGTACGAAGTCATAGTCCCCTGGAGGCTTCAAAACAAATGTTGAATTAAAAATTTTGGAAGGACAAATCTGGACGTGAAATTTTTTTGTGCATCTTTTTTCCTCTAGACAAAAAGTTGTAACTTTTTTAGTTTTCGAACCAAAACCAAATAACGGACTTTGTTTTAAAAACTTGATTTTAATCCGTTTTTTACTTCAACTCGTGCTCAGTGCTTCAGTTTTTGAAATTTTGAAATTAAAATTTCAGAGAATGTGCTTTAAGATGTCCTTCGATTGACAATATGATAGGAGTTTCAAAACGTTGTGTTCGAAAATTATTTTAAATTTTTTGCTGGTGCTCGGCGCGAATCAAACACTTGTAACTTCCAGCGTTTCGTTTAGCAAGGGAATTTTGAGCAGGCAAATACTTCTTGCGACAAAAATTCGGAGAAAGGTATAATGAAGTTTTTTGGAAAATTTTAGATTAACATATTCAATAGTTTAGGAGTAGTTATGATTCTAGTGAACGTCCGCGCTGGAGTTTTCGTGATATATTCAACTTTATTAAGCTCAAAATTTAATTTAATGTGTACTGTCCAGAGCACAGTTAAGGACTAACTAATCTGTTTTATTTTTTAAATAGATTTAGACAAAGTGTAAGAAAATTTGTGGATAGGTTTGTTTCAAAATGCATGTTCAAGGTCGCTTACGAGTTAAGCCGAATGTCGGTGTAAGCATTAGGTGTACATTAAAGTATCCTACATTTAAATCTAAAGTAACCGGAAAAATATATTCAAAATTAAATAAAATTCATAAATATTTTTTTAACTTATTTTTGTTCAACTGTTATTCACTGAAAAATTGCATAAGATCATATCATAAGCAAGAACTCTCTAGCGAGAGAACATGGCACAGAGGAGTGCATAGTAGGCTCGAAAACTCCAGCGCTGACGTGCACTAAATCCACAACTACTCCTAAACTATTAAATATTTTGATCTGAAACTTTCCAAAAAACTTCATTATACCTTTCTCCAAATTTTTTTCGTAAGAAGTATTTGCCTGCCTAAAATTCCCTCGCTAAACGAAACGCTGGAAGTTACAAATATTCGATTCGCGCCGATCATCGGAAAAAAATTAATAATAATTTTTGAAAACAACGTTTTGGAACTTCTATCATATTGTCAATCAAAGGACATCTTAAAGCACATTCTCTGAAATTTTAATTTTAAAATTTCAAAAACTAAAGGACTGAGGACGAGTTAAAGTAAAAAAAGGATTAAAATCAAGTTTTTCAAAGAAGTCATGCACAATAAAATTTGTCGTCCAGATATGTCCTTTTAAACATTTTAAATTCAAGATTTGTTTTGAAGCCTCCAGTTGACTATGATTTCGCACGAGAAAATTCTATACTCCCTTATACGATCCGGTCCCTCAATTGTTCCCTAATCAATTATTTAATGTTCTTTAAGCATTAAAATTCAAAGATCTTTTGCCAAATTTTTGTTTAGATCCCCGAATTCTTTCTGACCAATAAAATTCTTTGGCGCGTTAATTTAAATTTATAAATAACTTTCTATATGATGGTTGTACCATTTTATTCACAGTACCATCAAACTACAGTTTCAGCAATCATAATTTATCCAATAAAAACATATAATATCATTAGTTATTATTTTTAAAATTGACAATTGTTTGGTTTTAGATAGAAATTTTCATAAAATTTATACACAGAAACCTCGAGGCTATAATCCTAACCCCATAATAATATTAAACAATCCCAAAAACCCACCCCTTATACATTTCACCAAACAGATATTTCGGGTTTCAATCGTGTACAAAACTACGAATTTTGCCGACGTTTCGTGAACATTGCAGTTCACTTCTTCA